>JACVVK020000031.1:802500-820000 GCA_018292915.2 Batillaria attramentaria | reverse complement strand
TGACAGAAGCGTTGCAACCGAAGAGCGTTGCAATGCTTCTGTCGGCGTTTAATTAATTCTGACGAGCCCCCAAGCCCAACCACCCTCTGCCCACCATACTGGTTACAAAGAGCAAACCACTGCACACCAGCAGGAGCCACTAGTGTGTGTGTGTGTGTGTGTGTGCGTGTGCGTGCGTGCGTGCGTGCGTGCGTGCGCGCGCGCGCGCACGCGTCCATCGAATGTAGATGTGAGCAAGTAGGCACAACTACATGTATATGTGTGCTAATGTAAGAAAAAAACGGCTGCTTTTTTTGTCTGATTTGTTACTGTGCTCAGTCTGTGTAGATGTGGACGAGGAGACAGAAGTATAATATATGCCTCAATGTGAAGAGTTTGTTGCTGTTGCTGACTTGTGTACAGACTTACAGACCACCTGTAGCCATGCTGGCTGAATATATATATATTTGGGCTCCATGTCTTGTTAATAATAATAGTTGATCACAATTTTCAAGGAGTGTATTTTCTAGTTATATATATACACTTGTTCACCCCTAGCAAGCTTAGCACGCATGTAGCCGCTGCAGCGCCGGCCGGCCGACTGACCAGTGAGCGCCTGATATCGAGCACGGGACAGGCTACACAGAAGGCCGCCCGTGAAAAACGATAAAGTCCGCCTTCACGCAAAATTGGCAAAAGACGAACCCGTCATATTTAAATTTGTTTTTCTGTTAAAAACATCACTTAAATCCATCCTCTTCCACACAACGCACCCACGCTCGCAAACTCCATCCCACACGCACACTTACATCTACAGATCACACACACACACACACACACACACACACACACACACACACACACACACACACACACACACACACACACACTCTCTCTCTCTCTCTCTCTCTCTCTCTTTACCAAGAAACAAACGTCCTAACTCATCCCTTGGGCGTCAATGAAAAAGCAAGGGCTTTCTTCTTTATTCTTAACTATCACATATATCAGTTAAATCCGAGTGGTAAACAACTAAAACCACCCAAGGAAGGATTATTTTTTTAATCCTAACCACGCCCAAGGGAAAAGGTAGACGATTGTAACTTCACAGGCGTTTAAAAACCAGTAGGGAGCGCATAGCGCATTTTTTGTCTGTAAAAATCAATAGTGGATTGAGGGATCTGATCAAGATACGCCAGGCAGGCAGAACTCCTCCAGTCTCCCAGACTCTTCACAACTTCTCCAGGGACCCCATTTAAGAGGGCCCACGTAGCACCCCCCCCCCCCCCTTCTGAAACTATGACTGGTCACATTTGGGCGATCGCTCAAAACTGCTCGCAGTCTCTGACAAAAGGTGTACGAGGATAAAGGGAAGGCTGGAGACTTCGGAGCTTGGGGGCCCGTCAGTTTGAACATATTTACGATGGCCGAAACGGGGCAGAGAGGGTGGGGGTGAAGAACAGGGAGGTTAATAACTTGCCTTCTCTTCCTACATTGATTATTCTTTGACCAGCATACAACCACCGAAAGGAACTGGGAAGCCCTGCCTGCCTGAAAACAGTCCCTCGTAAGCTGTTTCTCTCCACAAAACTCGGCACCATTTGCAAACAAGTTTGATTTTCTCAACAATCCAAAAAACATCAACAAACATGCAGCCCCCAAAACACAATCATTCCGCGTCTGGAGACTGAGTTTACTTCTGATTTCCATCAATAGTGGCGGAGTGATGGGAGTTTTTCGCACAATCTCACAACCCTTCTCCCTTTCAATCCCTTTTAAAGTGGATTTCACTAGCCGCGAGTCCTTGCACGGATTGTCCAGTCCACTTTCTAAGTGCAGTATGCGCACAACGTTCAGATACTGTCTCACTGACGCTGGTTTTAATTTCCGAGCCAGAAAAGCAGCATAACGTGCGACCGTACTTTCTGAAACAGGAACTGGGGGAATGCACAACTTATTACAGAAGTCAAGAAAAGTGGCCAGATGAGTTCGATAGGTCTTGGCAGTATTCATGGCAAACATACAGCCCCTAAACATAGCCACCTCCGAGTTCAACTCCGCCTCCAGTGCTTGCGCCACTCCTGCATTAAAAAAGTTAAAGCACCAGGTGACATATGGGTAAAAAAATTCATGCTGCGATTCCCTCGACAGCGTGACCACTGCGACAACAACGCTTGCAACCTCTCAACTTTGTTTGGTTCATGTAAGCGTGAAATTGTGTCTGGTATAATGCTCACCTGACCAGGAACATGAATTGCCCTCACTGAAAAATTAAATTTCACACTGAGCCAGAACATCTTTCTGAGCAGGCGGTTGATTAGTCTGTTCCGACTACGCCCTTTGTTGATCACAGCTTTGGCTACACTGTTGTCCGTGTGCACAATGACCACACACTCTCTCTCTCTCTCTCTCTCTCTCTCTCTCCAACCCTGAGAAGATCTGCAAACTGTACACAGTTTTCGGTCCAGTAATCCAGTAATTTGTGTACAGTTTGCAGATCTTCTCAGGGTTGGAGAGAGAGAGAGAGAGAGAGAGAGAGAGAGAGAGAGCACGTGAAAGAGCAAGAACATTATTATTGACGTAAGGATTGCGTCATAACCCTGACGTCATTTATTTTGTATTTTGTATTTCGTATTCCCCTGATGAAGGGCCCGCGGAGGGCCCGAAAATTTGGGCTCCATGTCTTGTAATAATAATAGTTGATCACAGTTTTCAAGGAGTGTATTTTCTAGTTATTCAACGTGGATTCATCCATTTCAAAACTCTTTCGGGGATGTGTGGAGCCAGCATGACTTTGTTCGTTTTGTAAAGTCAGTATATATATATATATACTGTATATATGTACCCCCTGCCGTGATGGGGTTTTTGGAAATAAACTGAAACTGAAACCGTAAAGCGTGGGCCTTCCCACTATCCCCGAGACCGTTGAAGGTTGCATAATAGTGGCTTGAAGTGGCTCGTAGTGGTATGAAGATTTTAAGTAACATCGCGATTTCTGCATGGGATTTGAAGAGTGAACGAACACTCTGACACTGTAAAGGCCGTTCTTAACCGGGCGAACCACCAGTCCGGCGAGCGCGCACACGTACGTAGTTCCAGAGGTTCGGCCGAACTAGTTCTCTTTCTTAACCGACCGTTAATGATATGCCTAAGTCGACAAACAGTATAGTTTTCTCTTCGTTGAGGGAAACGTCAAGTGAGTCGATAGCCGCCATGCCGTCCGCCATTTTCCTCAACTTTGTAGATGCGCACAACAGCTCTCCCCGAGCAACCAATCAGAGCGCAGGATCGGCCAAAGGATCGCAAGGGTTCCCACGACACGCTGTGCAGACTTCAAACCTAGTTCGGCGTACCTTTCGAACCAGGTTTGCGAACAAGCGTTCGGTCGGTTAAGAAACAACGTGCGCGAATCTAGTTCGCCGTACTCTTCGAACCTAGTTCGCGAACCAAAAGTTCGCCCGGTTAAGAACGGCCTTAACACGACACCAGAACCAAAGGCGAGCCTGCTAGGTCACATCACGCCGCTAACTCAACCTTTGTGTTTTCCGACAACCAAATCAAATCAGCAGAAACATCGGAATAGTGCAGTTTATTTCTCCTACGTGCTCATATTCAGATTTTTAGTGTTTGAAATGCATAATTGTATTTGCCAAGCACCTTATCAAAATTTTTCCTGCACTCGAAATTAAAAATGATTTGCATGTGCGCGGGTGAGAGCGACTTTGTCTGCGTTCTTTTCGTTCATTTTCAGTATTTTCAGCTTATTTGTGAGGGATCAATGGCTTTAATTAAAAAAAATGAACTGAATTGATTTGAATTTGCTTTATTTAATCCCACACACACTATCCCCAGGGGCGGTCGGTGGTCTAGTGGTTAAGAGAGTTGTCACCAATGCGAGAGGTCGGGGGTTCGAGTCCCACTCAGGACAAAGAATTTTTCCTTCTCGTATGTGGCACCGTTCATTCGGGCCGATCGTCGGGGGTTCTCTCCGGGTACTCCGGCTTCCTCCCCCCTCTGCTTTGGAAATGTTCAGCCCACCAAATTTAAAAAAAAAAATGCAATTCTAAATTCAGAACTTTAAATAGCTGAGCTGACCCTTCGCACCACGTGATTGTAACGTGTTTGTGTCCAGTGTGTGAGATAATGCGTGTGATTCACGTGAGCGTGCGTGGTGGGTTCAGTTCGCGGCGCTTTGAGCCGATTCATGAAATTGGGTAAAGCGCCTATACAATACTCATTATTATTAATATTCAACAAGCCCAACAGATCACGCCCACACCTGTCTGCCCCTGCACAAAAACAACACCACCACCACCACCAACAACAACAACACCACCACCAAAAACAACAACACTACCACCACCAACAACAAAAACAAACCCGACGGAAACAGAATCCTGTTTCCATACCGAGCCGTGTGGCACGCGTGGGAGCTCAGATGTCAAATTACACCCAGTGGGCGTTCGCACATTCGCCGGTAAACGCACACAGACACAAATCACAACGGCTATAAAAACTGCACGACTGTCGTTTGCTCGGCTCAGAGACTTGCGTGCAGCTTGTGCCCATCTCCGCCGCCGTGTCCTTTCAGGTTGGCATTGCAATTGTGTATAGGTATAATTATATACATGCAAGGTATTCTACAGTGTGGACATTAATTTTTCGCAGACAACTCGTTGTGTCCTTATTCTAATGATGATGATGATGATGATGACGACTAGGTTTTGAGAAGTTTTAAAATAAGGATAAAGGGAAAAAATCGGAAAAAAACACTTTAGCGTTATGAACTTACAAAAAAAAAAAAAAACCGGAGCAGGTACATGCACTATCGCTGAGCTCATTTCGCCAAAGCTCGATAGCGGAAATTTCTTTTCCTTTTCTTTTTCAAACCGATGTTTGAAGGATGAATGAATTGCTTTCGTGAATATGTTTGTTTGTTGAGTGCTAAAAACAACAACAACAACAAAACAAAAACCACTTAAATTCAAGCCTACATTCCGGAGTATAGCTGAGCTTACCTTTCGAAACTGACAAAAAAATATTTTGATGTTGTTTTTCTGTGTTTTCATTGATTGTTGTTGTTGTTGTTGTTGTAAAGGTGTGATTTTGTGCCTATTTATTGGAAATATCTGATTCAAAACTTGTGACCTGACTTTTTGCCAACCTTGCATATGGTTCTGATAAGGAGCGAAGCGATTGCATGTCTAAAGACAATTTTCTGTTTTAAAATATATTTTATAACAGATAATAAAGTATTTTTGATTTGAATTGAATTTGAATAACGGTGAAATTCGGCATAACGGTGAAAATTTGGGCAAACACTTGAGGTGAAAAAAAATAGAGTATCGAAATCAGCCGAAATCTAAAAGATAATTGAAACTTCAGGTCTCAGCGACGTCAGGTGTAAGTCAGTAACTGACGTGTATTCCTAAAACCTCCACGTTGGGAAAAGTGTCGTCAGTGAATGGCGCCAAAGTGTAATTTTTGAATAGTTTCATGCCTCTACTCAGGTGTGTGTGTGTGTGTGTGTGTGTGTGTGTGTGTGTGTGTGTGTGTGTGTGTGTGTGTGTGTGTGTGTGTGTGTGTGTGTGTGTGTGTGCGTGTGTGTGTGTGCTCTTTTACTTTTTTAGTTGTTCTTACGTAGTGTACATTGAGTGAATGGGGGGTTTTGGTTGTTGTTGGGTTTTTTGTTTTTTTGTTTGTTTGTTTGTTTGTTTTTTTTTGCTTCGGTTTTAGATTGTAAGGCGCCTAGAGCTCGTTCCCCGGGGATAGGCGCCCTATTATTATTATTATTATTATTATTATTATTATGCCTTGAAAATAGTTTAATGGGTTTTCAAAAACAACAACAACAACAGAAAGCCAGTGAAAATATCGATTTAGTTTACCGAAGCATAATTATCTTTGAAGCAATCCAGGGTGCTTTCATCAGCAACGGATGCCGTGCTCTGTCAACCATGCATGTCTTGAAACATGTCCGTCACGCTCGGCTGCAAAAGCAGGAGTGTGACCCAACCAGCGTGACTGATCAGACTCGACTGCCACAGAAACCGTACAGAGGATCTGGGCTTAGAATGCCTATTATTTTTTAACCGAAATCTGAAATCAACAGAAACCTTTCAGCAGTTATAATAACATTCTATATTCTTGTCTTTGACCCATTACCAATTCTGTTCAATTCAGTTCAATAAAAAAAAGATATTGATAATCAAAAAATTATTATACCAACAGGAGATTGTAGTGCAGTGGATATCACAAACATGGATACAATCAACAGAGTATAACACAGGCATACAAACTTACATCACATCTAGGAAGATCTAAAGATCTAAGCTCCCAACAAAACGCTTTCCGAAGTGTGAAAATATTTTACAGAGTCGACCGTGCAAGCACAGTCGACTCTGTCACAGTTGCAGAGTTTTCAGCGTCCCTGAAACCGCAAAAAAAAGCCAAGGGCAGCCTGATTTACCAGCTCAGTTTGCGTTTTGACACTGAGCGAGAACGATCGTGCAGCACTCAACGTCCGCTAGACACTGTAGCGATGTGTCTCGCTCACTGACCAAAAGCCAAATGTCACGACAAACTCGTGCTCTGGTTTTATAAGGGTTCCCGAAGCGCTGAAAACTCTGCAACTGTGACAGAGCTGTCTGGATTATGTACAGTCCAAGGAGCCAAAGTTAAAAAAAACCCGCAATGTTTGCGGCTTTTTGCTGAGATTGCAGACCTTTAAAGAGGCAATTGGTGCCATGGCTATGCTCACACATCGTTTTGAGCTGTTTTCGTGGTATCTATCCTCACACCTTCTCAGTTATAGGGTCTGTAATGCTGGCACTGAGCCAACAGAAGCTCACTCGATGTCGCGGCGACCCCACTCAGCGTCCCAACGGTGTACCAACAGTCGTAGAATCTGAATGTTCGACCGCTCGCACAAAGTGTAAACAACTTTGTATCGCATTAGGAGCTGTACTATTCATCAAAGTTGCGAATTTCGAGCGTACAGGCGCACTCAGAGCGAAACTCATCCAAAACATAAGTTGGCTTAGTAGAGATGGAATAAACCCGTTGAAATATTCATACATTACCTTTCGTTACCACTTCCCTGTAACGTGGAATCAGCTCCCTCTTACAATCAGAAACAGTTCGAACAAGGAAACCTTCAAGTCCTGACTGAAAACCCATCTCTGTGCGCAGGGAACGGATGTGTGTGTGTGTGTGTGTGTGTGTGTGTGTGTGTGTGTGTGTGTGTGTGTGTGTGTGTGTGTGTGTGTGTGTGTGTGTGTGTGGATATGAGTTTTTATGAGTTTTTATCTGTTTTATCAGTTTTACCTGTCTTGTGTTTGTTTTATCTGTCTTTTTGTGTTTTATGTCTTAATATGAATAAATATGTATTTTATGTAAAGCGCCTTGAGCTATGATAAGGTTAGGCGCTATATAAATATTCTATTATTATTATTATTATTATTATATACGCCGTTTTGGTGTAAGTATTTGCCGTTTCCTGTCTATGCAACTCAAACGTATCTCTTAACGTATCTCAAACTACATTCTTAAAATATCCTTAGAATAACATAGGTCACAAAATCACATGAACTTAACTCGCTGCCGACCTCGACCGAGCGCCGTGGAATTAGCCCGTGGCCGAGGCACTGTGTGCGTGCACAACCTTTGCCAGCCGGGCGATTTTAACAAGTTTTCCAATTGTTTGCAGGTCAACAGATGTTAGGCTGCTGCCGTTAATCGCGGGTTTTAATGTCCTTTCGCTCGAATACATATTGTCTTTAATTTCACCCCGGAAATTGCCGTAGACGGCATCTGTGGGTGCTGTGTGTTGTGCATTTCTTTATTTCGTCTGTCAGGGTAGAGAAGTGAGCAGCCATGCGACTGTCTGTCCCCGTCCAAGTGTGTCTGGTTGTCTTTGCTTGGACAGCAAACGCCAACCCGAGACCGAAACGTAAGTTTTCCACCGAAATACAACAACAAGACATAGAGTGGGCAGGGGTGTGGAAGTGGGGGTGGGGGGTGGGACGTTGTGGGCAGTTCATAGATAGATTTAGTATTTTGCAGTCACAAGACATTAATTTCCTTCCAGCCAACAACCAATGCTTCTGTTGTTTATTGGCTTGTTTATTTACGATCAAAATCAAGCTTTTGTTGCTGCTGCTGCTGTTGTTGTTGTTGTTGTTTTGTTTGTTGGTTGGTTGGGGTGTTTTGTTTTGTTTGTTGGTTTGTTTTGTTTTGTTTTTCGGGGATTTTGTTGTTGTTGTTGTTTTGTTTTGTTTTTGTTTTGTTTTGTTTTTTTGATCGGGGGCTTTTGTGTTTTTGTTGCTTTTTAGTTTTAGTGATTTTTGTTTTGTTTTTTTGTTTTGTTTTATTTTTGTTTGGGTGTTTGTTGTTGTTGTTGTTGTTTTGTTTTGTTTTTGGGGGGGGGGGGTGTTTTTTGTTGTTGTTGTTGAGGGTGGATGAGCACTTCCTCAAAACCCGAAATTTCGAATCAGGTGAATGGGTGGCTTTGGCGACGCGGTTCCCTCTCGGGAAGCAACCCGAATTTCCCGAGGGGATAATAACATTGTAAGGTAATTTAAGAAAGCCTGTACGCCGACCACTGTCTCCAGGCGCCACAGCATGTTATCAAAGCCCCAGGGGAAGTTCCCCGAATTTCCTCAAAGTAAAAAAAAAAAAAAAAAGTTTTAAAAAGCCTGTGTGTAACAGTTTACTTGTTGTTACTTGTGTCAATCCACTTTAATGCTGTCGGTCCACACACCCTTCACTGTCACAGTCTCATTGTTATACTGTCAACAGCACTGCCAATCACACACACACACACACACACACACACACACACACACACACACACACACACACACACACACACACACACACACACGCACACACACACACACACACACACACACACACACACACACACACACACACACACCGCCAAACCGAAAAACTACGTTTCATAAATTTACACAGAAAGAGAGAAACCATTTGGCCTGATAAAGAGTGCCGGTCCAACAGAGAAGAAACTGTCATTCCAGCACCTCCCACACTGTTATCTCAGTGTTTTCAACACCTCCAATGGTGTCCATGCATTTCTTGCCCTCGTGCCTGCCTCTGGCAGCGCTAGGGAGGGGGGGGGGGGGGGGGGGGGGGGGGGGCGGGGGGGGGGGAGGAGGAGAGAACTACAGCGCGGGGGAGGATATTATGGAGGGAACTCGTACAGGTCTATTTTTAGACGGTTAGGGTAAGGCTTAGGGTTAGGCTTAGGGTTTGGTTAGGGTTTGAACGCGCTATCGGGCGTTTCCGGAATCCCGTGACCTCAGGTGACGTCCGTCTTAAAAATAGACCTGTACGAGTTCCCTCCATAATAGCCACCACCAAAGACCGTATTATCTACGGTCTTTGCCACCACCCTATATTAGCGCTAGGGAGTGGTTCAGGGGAGACAACTACAACCCTTGGGAGTGGTTGGGAGTGGTTACTTCCCCACTGAAAGCATATGGCACGACAAATTCAGAATTAATTTCACCAAACTTGATTAACTTTATTTTGTCTGTTGTATTTTTCTCCTGCTATGTCGCTCTCTCGGTGCACTCGCAGAGAAGACACGGGATACAACAGGCTGGAACTCCAATACTTTATTAACAGAAGATGCGCAAGAACAAACTCATGAAAGAGGAAGAACCCAGAACGCTGTGCAGTGCCGCTTATATACTAACAGGTCAGATCTAGAACATTCTACAACATACTGGCAAGTACGGAATCTTTCCTGGGTCACGTAATCTACTGACGTTACTGCACTCGCATGTTCTGGGATGGTCTAGAAATTTCCATCGAAATGCAGTGACTTTTCGCGATCTCTACAACACCTCCCTACCAAAATTGTTGTTTCACAACAAACTTCAACAACAAAGTCTGTCTCTGGGTTTTGGTGTTCTTTTGGATCGTCTGGGGTTGTCTGGACCATACTCGGGAACAGGTGGCTTGGTCCTGGGCAGTCGTGGTCTGCTCTGGTTCTGTGTCGGTGGCACCAGAATCTCCATCGGATGGTCGATCGGGAGCTCAGAGGCATCTGCTGAATCGCCAGGTTCGCTGTCCTCTTCAGAAGCGTAACGTGGGCGCAACTGTTCCCAGTGTCGTCTCCAAACTGGGCCACGAGGAACTACCTTGACGTTGAAGCAGCGAGTACCCGTAGACTTCTTGACCACTGCTGGTACCCATCTGGGGTGCTTGGCATGGTGAAGTCCATAGTACAGTGCGTATACTGGATCTCCAGCCTTGTATTGCCTGGTCACCTTGGCGACACCTCCAGCGTCCGGAGTCGCCTGAGTTTTAGATGCCTCCTTGGATTGCTTGCCCTGAGCTATGTGTGCTGGCGAGGGAAGCAAAGTGTCGATCCTTGTCCGAATCTGTCTGGACATCAAGAGTTCACTCGGAGAGAATCCGCAGGACGTCGGCATTCTCCGGTACTGCATCAGAAACTCTTGAAGTGCTCGCTTCGGGGGCAGAGAAGACTTCCTGAGAGCTTGCTTGAAAGTCTGCACCAGCCGTTCTGCAGCTCCATTGGTAGCAGGATGATAGGGCGCTCCTGTCAGGTGCGTGATCCCACGTTCCTTGCACCAGCTCTGGAACTCTTCAGAAACAAAGGTGGTTGCATTGTCGGAGACCAACGTGTGTGGGTATCCGAAGTGAGCGAAGTCTTCTTCCAGCAGGTCTAGAGTAGCTCTAGTGGACGTGGATGACGTTGGGTGGATGCATGGGTACTTTGAGTAAGCATCCGTGATCACCAGCCAGTTGGTGCCCATGAAGTTGATGGCGTGGTCCACGTGAACTCGGCTCCATGGCTTCTCTGGTAACATCCAGGGATGAACTGGCGGTTTGGATGGCTTGTTTTGATGTTCGCCGCATGAGTCACATCGTCGACTCGTCATCTCTATTGCAGCGTCGATACCGGGCCAGTATACTGCAGTTCTTGCCAACTGCTTCATGCGTTCCATGCCGAAGTGTCCGATGTGCAGAAGATCAAGGATCTTGGGCTGCAGGCTTTGTGGAATCACAACTCTTGTACCATAGATGAGGCATCCGTGGCAGATACTGAGAGAATCTGTCAACTTCTGGAACTTTCTGACTTCTTCGTTGATCTCAGCGTGCTTCAGCGGCCACCCTTCGCGCACGTAGCGCATCACTGTAGCTATCACTGGATCTTTGCCTGACTCTTGACGAAGGATGTTGGAGTCGAAGGGTTTGACTTGAAGACTGAGAACTCGGATGGCGCACACCATGTCCGTGTCTTCCCCACTCTCCTCCCTGTCAAAGTCGATGTCGTCTCCAGAAGGCAAGCGACTGAGGGCATCTGCATTGCCGTGATCTGCAGTTTTCCGGTACTCGATCGTGTAGTCGAACTGGTTCAGCCATAGGGCCCACCGAGCTAGTCTGTTAGCTGCAAGAAGTGGTGTCCCTTTCTTTGGTCCGAACAGCGCCGTCAGGGGCTTGTGATCAGTCACCAGTATGAACTGTCGTCCGTACAGATACTGGTAGAATTTCCGCAAACCATAGATGATGGCTAGGGCTTCCTTGTGGATTTGGCTGTAGTTTCTTTCTGCAGCTGTAAGAGTCTTGGACACATTGGCAATTGGGCGCTCGCTTCCATCCGGATAGCGATGAAACAGTACTGCTCCAATTCCAACGTTGGATGCGTCACAAGCCAGCCCCACAGGCTTATCTGGGTCGAAGTGTACAAGGACTTGATCAGAGGAAAGCACATTCTTCAGCTGTTCAAAAGCTGCTTGTTCCTCTTCTCCCCACTTCCAGGGACTTGCCTTCTTTGTCAGGCGGTAGAGCGGCTCTTCCATAGTAGCCAGGTTTGGGATGAATTTCCCGTAGAATTGTACTGAGCCCAGAAAAGACTTCAAGCTTGAGACATCCGTAGGTGGTGGCATCTTCAAGACTGCCTCGACTTTGGATCCTTTGGAGATTCCTTCAGCCGATAGAGTGTGTCCAAGGTATTCCACACTGGGTTGAGCAAACAGGCATTTTTCACGACGGCATCTGAGTCCGTTGTCGTTCAGACGCGTGAGTAGTCGCTCCAGGTTGCTCAGATGATCTTTGGCATCCTTCCCGCTGGTGAGTATGTCGTCTTGGAAGACGGCAACTCCAGGCAGATCACTGGTCAGATTTTCCATGATCTCCTGAAAATAACCAGGTGCTGACTTGATTCCGAAAGGTAGTCGTTGTTGCAGAAGTACCCCGCGGTGAGTGCTGAGGGCTAGTCTGCGTTGACTTTCTGGTGCCAGCTTGATCTGGTTGTAGGCATCAGCGAGGTCGATCTTTGTGTAACCAAATCCTCCTCCCAGCTTTTGCATCAGTTCCTCTGGGAGAGGCATTGGGTGACGGTGATCAGCAAGTTGATCGTTGATCCCGACTGAGTAGTCACCACAGATCCGCAGTTTTGGCTTCAGGGCGCCTGTACTGTTTGTCTTACGAATTGGAACAACTGGTGTTCCATAGTCGTTGAACTGGACTGGCTTCCAGACTCCTTTGGCGATGCCTTCTTCGTAGCCTTTCGTCAGGTCATCACGAAGAGCGAACGGAACCGGCCTTGCCTTGTGAAAAACCGGCTTTGCGTCGGACTTGAACTTTACTTCCAGCTCAAAATCCTTCAGACATCCCAATTCTTCCTTGAAGAGATCTGGGAACTTGTCGCAGAGAGTGTGGCAATCCTTTTGAAGAGAAGCATAAGTTGTGCTGGAGGTCTTCGGATGCGATTCTTTTGCACCCTCGCTCTTGACTTGACTCTCTATGCTCTTCAGTCCAAGGGCATTGTCCACTGAAATTCCCAGAGCCTGGATCGCGTTTCGTCCAAGTAGGTTGAGATCAGGGATCTTGGTGACGATGTAGGGAATGGAGCTCTGTTTACCAGTCACTGGGTCCTTTGTTTGGCCCTTGAAGGTGCCCAACACGGGTAGGTCATGCTTGCTGGCAGACTCGTACCGATGCGTGACGTCATCCAGCTTCGGTTTTCCCAGTTGTTTCCAGACTGGCACAGAAACAAAATTTCCCGTGGTTGCAGTGTCCAGCTCCATCGTGAACTGTTGATCCTGGATTGTGACTGGAACGTCCAACCTAGGAGTATCTTGGGGAACTTCGCCGAGGATGGCTTTGACGAGCTCTGCTTTTGTGATACTTTTCACTGAAGATTTTGCAGACTGTCGTCCCCCTTGTTGCTGTTGATGCAGTTT
Source organism: Batillaria attramentaria (assembly GCA_018292915.2). Taxonomy (NCBI): domain Eukaryota; kingdom Metazoa; phylum Mollusca; class Gastropoda; family Batillariidae; genus Batillaria; species Batillaria attramentaria. Next base: position 806,783 of record JACVVK020000031.1, on the reverse strand, counting down.
TTTCCTGCAAACAGCCTCCAAATGTCCTATCTTCTGACAGTAGTTGCATTTGGAGTCTTTGTAGTAGCAGTCTGTTGCTCTATGAGACTTTCCACACCTGTAGCACTTTGCTGAATCGCTGGTCGTGGAGTTAGACTGCTGGTGGTTCTTTGGTCGACCCCCTTTGTTGTTCGCCTTGACTTTGTTGACCGGCCTGGGCTTGGAACCGTAGACAGTTTCCTTGGCCACCTTTGCCGCGTCTTCAGTCTCAATGGCGATCTTGACAGCCTTGGCAAAATCCAACTCGGTATCCTTGACCTTGAAAAGAGCCTTCAAGACAGCTTCGTTGTTGACAGAACATATGAATCTCTGCCTAAGAGCTTCATCTTGTGGATCTTGGATCGAAGGAAAGTCACAGGTAGCCGCGTCTTGACGTATACGGGCTGCCAGCTCCTGGAGTGTTTCGCCTGGCTTCCGTTCCATGTTGCTCCAGAACTTGAAACGTTCTCGCACTATGAACAGTTTTGGGTCAAATTGTTCTTTCATGAACTCGACGATTTGGTCCATCGTCAGGTCGTTGATGTTCATTCTTGGATTTTGTTGAGCAGCCAGATTTGCCAGTTGCTTGTAGACAGCCGGAGTCTGATTAGTGAGGAAGACTTGAGCCTTGCGGTCGTCAGGAACGGCGTTGGCGACAAGAAATGTGCAGAACCTTGACCAGTAGTCAGGCCACAGTTCTGAAGTGGAATCAAAGGCAGCGAAAGGTGGAATAGTGGCAGTCGAAAAAGTAGAAGTGTGAGGATGGGTACTTGCACTGGAATCCCCAGTCGGTGTCTGAACTTGAATCATCTTCATCAACGCACCCATCTGCTCTCTTTGGACTGCTACTTCTTCTTCATGCTGCTTTGCTTGAATTCTCATCTGTTCCTTCATCTGTTCCTTCTGCTGTTCCATTTGTTCCTTCTGCTGTTCCATTTGAATCTTCATCTGTTCCTTCTGCTGTTCTAATTGCTCTCTAAGCAATTTTATCAGCTCCGCTGTCTCTGCCATTGTCAGTCAATTTTCGCTGCTGCAACAGTTGAAGGGGTGCAACTTCTGTAGTTGGAGTTTCTTGAGCACTGGAGAGTACTGTCCCTTCGTAGGTAGATCAATGTCGAATCCTGTCGGCGACGCCAAATATTTCTGTTGTATTTTTCTCCTGCTATGTCGCTCTCTCGGTGCACTCGCAGAGAAGACGGGATACAACAGGCTGGAACTCCAATACTTTATTAACAGAAGATGCGCAAGAACAAACTCATGAAAGAGGAAGAACCCAGAACGCTGTGCAGTGCCGCTTATATACTAACAGGTCAGATCTAGAACATTCTACAACATACTGGCAAGTACGGAATCTTTCCTGGGTCACGTAATCTACTGACGTTACTGCACTCGCATGTTCTGGGATGGTCTAGAAATTTCCATCGAAATGCAGTGACTTTTCGCGATCTCTACAACATTGTCTTTATCCTATGTTCTCCCCCAAGTGTCCCTCTAGGCTCATGGCAAATTTGGTGGCTGACTCGTTCGGACGCCAACCCCTGACACACAGACACAGACACACTCACACAGACGCTAGCCGCTTATTATATATAGAAGGCCCCAGGGGAGGCTACCCTAATTTCCCGAAGGGATAATAAAGTATATCAAAAATAAGTTTCAAGGTGCCACAGTATGGTATGAAAACCACGGGAAAAGCAGTCCTAATTTCCCGAAGGGTTAACAAAAATAGTTCTTTAAAAAATAAAGTTTTGAAAAGCCCTTACGTTGATCAGTATTTTCAGGCGCCACAGTATGTAATGAAAGCCCCAGGGGATGCAACTCCAATTTCCCGAGGGGATGATGAAGGGTGTTTTTTATCTTTATTTTTTAGTTTTATCAATTCTGTACCTTAAGCACTATTTCCTGACGCCACTGACAGTATGTTGTGAAGGCGGGCGGGAAAGCAACTCGAATTTCCCAAAAGGACAAAGTAGTCCCCCCCCCCCCCCAAAAAAAAAAAAAAAAGTTTGAAAAATGCCCGTTCGATAACCACTGTTTCCTGGGGCCACTATATATTGTGAAGGCCCCCAGGAGAAGCAACCCAATTTTTTTCGACAAAGATCATAAAAATTTGTTTGTTTCTTTGTTTGCTTGGGTTTTTTATTTATTAGATCTATACGTTGGCCTGTGTTCCAGGCGCCACTGTGTGTTATGATGACCTAGGCTGCTTCAGCAATGGTGCGCCTTTCCAAAGCGTCTACAGGCCCATCTCCTTCACACCCGACTCTCCTAGCGATATCGCCACCACCTACACCGTCTGCACTCGCCAAGACTCCTCAGGAACCACCATCGATGCTACCAACTTCGGTTCTATCGGCACCACTACATTCGATGCCACAAGACCCACAAAGTTTATGGTGCACGGCTTTGCTGAATTCCACAATCAGAAGTATCAGGTAGAAATATACATCAAAGACCGTAGATAATCTTATTATCTACGGTCTTTGTGTACATGTTCTTACGGGTGGACTTGTTGACAGGATTTTGATAATAAGATGTTGGTAATACCCTTTAAAGGGACGTGTGTGTGTTTGTGCGTGCGTGCGTGCGTGCGTGCGTGCGTGCGTGTGTGTGTGTGTGTGTGTGTGTGTGTGTGTGTGTGTGTGTGTGTGTGTGTGTGTGTGTGTGTGTGTGTGTAATCTTTCGTCTTCTGCAAATGCGTATTCCTGTTTTACACACATCATCATCATCATCATCATCGCTAGTGATGCCATTGACATCGTCGTGGCTATCGTCATCATCATCATTGTCGTCGTCATTGTCGTCATCACCACCACCACCACCACCACCACCAACAACAACAACAACAAAAATGAGTAAAACAGACTTGTTGTGATGAAATGGTTTGTATCACGAATTAAGAAAAGTATTTCATATGTATCTCTCTTTGTTCGTTTGACCATGTTGACAGGACATGAAGGACGCGTTGCTTGCCCAAGGCGACTACAACGTGATCCTGGTCGAGTGGAAGGATGGGGCCGCAACACTGTACGGGCAGGCAACTGCCAACACACGTATTGTTGGGGCCCAGATCGCTCAGCTGATCGAGTATCTCCAGGTCAGCGTAACTGCGTGTTCTGTAATGTTCATTACTATTGTTGTTTTTTAAGCGTCCAGAGTGTCAAGTTGATTTTATGGAACTTCTTCACATGGATGCATTTAGCATTCCGGATTGAAAATGTGGCAAGTCGTCCAGTTTGTTCAAGTGTATATATTGACTGAGGTCAAACTATGAAGTGGTTTCACCTGGTTTACTGAGTGTGCTCTAAAAGTAGTGGTTTGTGCGTGTGTGTGTGTGTGTGTGTGTGTGTGTGTGTGTGTGTGTGTGTGTGTGTGTGTGTGTGTGTGTGTGTATGCGTGCGTGCGTGCGTGTGTGTGTTTGTGTGTGCGCGTGCTTGCGTGCGTGTGTGCGTGCGTTTCTGTGTGTGTGTGTGTGTGTGTGTGTGTGTGTGTGTGTGTGTGTGTGTGTGTGTGTGTGTGTGTGTGTGTGTGTGCAGAGTACAACAGAAACAACGGCTGGAGACATGCACATTATCGGACACAGTCTCGGGGCGCATGTGGCAGGTTATGCAGGGGAGAGAACACCCGGACTGGCCCGAATCACAGGTAGCGTGAGCTGACTTGCAGACCCACAAGTTGCAAAACAACGCTAGGTTAAAGGATCTTTCCTTCAATATTTGCGCTGTGCATGAATCTCAACTGTCTGGCACTGAAGCGTACTGACTGCGCTCACTGATTTTATCCTGTACACGCAGCGTCTTATTACTGAAATCTGCAAACGAGCGAAATACGCAGCGGCTTTCGACGCGTAACTCAGTCTCACAAGAGAATCCTGCGAGGCAGGCGACCTGCGTGATTGGACGAAAACACGTCCGCAGCACGGCTCATCGCGCAAGACTCACAGCATGGGTTGTCTACAAGGGTAGGTGGGTGTTTGGGGGTTTAACGTCCTTTTCCACCACATACAGGTGATATCAAAGACGGGGCAACGATGAAAAAGCCAGCACAAATATTTGGCCCCAGCCGGGATACGAACTCACGACACGAGCATTAGAAGCCCAACGCTCTACCATTCGGCCACCCCGGCTCCCAGTGGTTGTCTACCTAACACTAACATTGGGGTCTCAGATTTTCACCTTTTTGACGTTGTGCAAAGAAGCATGCTGGGACTGGTCGCTTGTTAAGAGTGCTCTTTGAAAATATGTGTTTGATTTTACCAATTGGTG
>JACVVK020000031.1:792500-797500 GCA_018292915.2 Batillaria attramentaria | reverse complement strand
AGAAAAATTCACTGCAGCCGTTATCGTCAGTTGACTCGAAAATTTGTACTCACAGCACATTTCCTCTGCAAGCCACACGCCTCACAAACATCGAAGAAGAGACGCACGCGCACTGACGTAAAGTAAGTGCGTCATGTTTGATTGACGTGATGCTGTTTTTTCTTGGGGGTGTCTCGCCACTTTCTTTCGGAATTCCTCTGTTTGGAGACGTGGTGTTGTATTTTACTTATGCTATGTCGCCATCATCGTGCACTCGCAGAGATGATACGGGATACAACAGACTACAACTCCAATACTTTATGAACAGAATATGCGCGGAGAACAAATTCATGAAAGAAGAAGAATCCAGAACGCTGTGCAGGGGGGCTGCTTACGTCAGATCTAGAACATTCCTCAACTTACTGGAAGGCTCGAAATCTCTCCAAGGTGACGTAATCTACTGACGTTACTGCACCAGCATGTTCTGGGATGGTCTAGAAATTATTTTGCATCGAAATGCAGTATCTTTTCGCAAGAGTCTCTACAACTTGACATGTGGAAAGCGGGAATTTCAGTGGGTTTCGTTTTTGCCACTGACTCACACTCAGAAGCATAATGCAAAGATCTTGGAAACATAAAGATAGTTCACTTACCTCCCTTTGAGGGACAACGCGTAAGAGTTGTCTGCGCGCATTAGCGCGCATCCCGCAGATCTACGCAGTTGTTTGACCCAACCCTACACTAGCCGCCGTAAAACATTTTAAGAAAATAAAACAAAAACGAAGATGTCAGCGACTGACAGGTGGTCTCCCCCCATATATTTCGCATGTGTTTTAGGCCTATGGAAAACATAAGTACTCTCAAAGTTCCGGAGGACGAACGAAAGATCTAGTTTGGCTTTCACTGCTGTACGTAGGCTACGCAGTGCATTTCGTTCGATGTGTTCAAGTAAAACTAGTACGGAACACAGAAAGATCGAATGTGCGAGAGATCCAAAGATGGACGCATCCGCTGAATACTTCCTGCTAACTCAGCATTAATCATATCTGCGACCGACGATCCAGCAGATTCTATGTTGTGATATGGTTTTACAATGGTTAGAATGAAGTTCAGCCGGATGATTTTGTTCTCTGTGTGTGTGTGTGTGTGTGTGTGTGTGTTCTGAATTTAGATGCAGGTAGACGCTAGCACAATTTAAGTCACCGTGATTTGTAAAGTTGTCAGGGAAAAAAATTACGCTGTATCTGCGTCAGCCGCGTGTGTTTACTGTTAGTTTACACTGCATGCACACGTACCACTTGAGGTCTTTTTTTTTTTTTGACAAGAAAGCGAAAAAAAAAATGTTTGTTTTTCAACAGGAATACCAAAAGAAGTATTTCCCCGTTTATATTTGTCTGTTATTTGAACAATTCGGCGCAGAACACAATTGCATGCTTTTGTGATCGCTTTCCGCCATGCTGTCACTATAGGGGCCAGATCTAGGATGCGCGCTAATGCGGGCAGACAACTCTTCGCGTTGTCCCGCTATATGTCTCTCTTACGAGGGCAGGAGTGACGCGTCTTTCTGATTCCAAGGTCTTTGCATAATGTGTGTGTGTGTGTGTGTAGGGGGAGGGGGGGGGTGCGTGCGTGCGCGCGCAAGCGCGCGTCTAAGGCGAGAGAGAGAGAGAGAGGGTCTCTTCTCCGATACCAGTAAGCAATCGTCTGTCAGTCAGGTCTGCGGGAAGTAACTCTGTCAAAGGGGAACGACTTTATTACAAGAATTCATTCACCCATGTAGATCCTCGCATACGCCAACAAGTTGTGACGTCAACCAGCTAAGCGAGCTCACACGACCTCATGTGTTTGGGTTTGTGCAAGTGCATCGAGGCACGATAAGGGTTTTCAGTACTTTCTTTATGTCAGCATGCTTGATGTCAGAGAGCTTGCGTTCCGGCGTGTGCGCGCGGGCTGCATACATGACACAACGACTACGACTGTGACTACAGCAGGTCATTGAATGGAAACAACATATTGGGCTGGTGGCCATCTTGTTTTTTGTTGTTGTTGTGTTTGGTTTGGTTTTGTTGTTGGGTTTTTGTTTGTTTGGGGGCGGGGGCTTGCAATGCTAATGGCGACCACATACATGTACCCCCCCCCACCCCCCCCGTTATAGCTCTGTCGTCTGCTAGTTCTTGTGCCAGCCGCGCATGAATACAAATAGACGGTGTGTGTGTGTGTGTGTGTGTGTGTGTGTGTGTGTGTGTGTGTGTGTGTGTGTGTGTGTGTGTGTGAATGCGTGCGTGCGTGTGTGTGTGAATGCGTGCGTGTGTGTGTCGGTTAGTTGGGTTTATCGTCCCACGGCACAACGAGGTGCCCTAAGGGGCAGGTTATGAAGGAGGGGATTGCTATCCTAACTGAACAGTCCAGCTTAACACTTATTCAATCCAGTCAGACTGCCAGGTCGGCCACATTTTATGTATCCGCCCTTGACTGTAATGGACAAGTTACACAAACAGATCCACTTCACAGTCAAAGGATGCGGGGCAACGTGAAAAGGGCCTGTACAAATTTTTGGCCCTGTCGGTATTCGAATCCGGGACCTTTCGATCTCAACTCCAAAGCTAGAGCCGGGGAGCCGGGTTGGTCGAATGGTAGAGCGTTGGACTTCTAATGCTCGGGTCGTGAGTTCGATCCCGGCTGGGGACAAATATTTGTGCTGGCTTTTTCATCGTTGCCCCGTCTTTGATATCACCCTATGTGGTGAAAAAGGACGTTAAACCCCGAAACCCCCACCCACCCAAAGCTAGAGCCACTGACTCCCCCTGTCACTGAGTCGGAACCCCCCTCGTCTATTTATATCTCAATGCTGCCAACCATTTAGCTAACAGCCTACCGCATTTAACATGTACAACACTTCTAACATCTTCCCTTTATAAAGTTAACCAGCTACATGTAGAAACTGGAAGCCCAGTTCTAACTAGGAAGTGTGTCGTGCAACGGGGCCCAGGGCCTAGTGTGTGAGTTTGTGGTCGGTTGTGCTGTCTGTCCGACTGTATGTTCAGCGTGTGCCTGAGTGTGTATATTGAGTGACAGAAGCATTGCAACCGAAGAGCGTTGCAATGCTTCTGTCAGCGTTTAATTAATTCTGACGAGCCCCCAAGCCCAACCACCCTCTGCCCACCATACTGGTTACAAAGAGCAAACCACTGCCCACCAGATGGAGCCACTTCACGTGTGTGTGTGTGTGTGTGTGTGTGTGTGTGTGTGTGTGTGTGTGCGTGCGTGCGTGCGTGCGTGCGTGCGCGCACGCGTGCATCTTATGTAGATGTGAGCAAGTAGGCACAACTACATGTATATGTGTGCTAATGTAAGAAAAAAACGGCTGCTTTTTTTGTCTGATTTGTTACTGTGCTCAGTCTGTGTAGATGTGGACGAGGAGACAGAAGTATAATATATGCCTCAATGTGAAGAGTTTGTTGCTGTTGCTGACTTGTGTACAGACTACAGACCACCTGTAGCCATGCTGGCTGAATGTATATATATATACAGTCGAACACGCTTAAGTCGAATTCGCAGGGGAAATGGATTTTTGTTCGACGTATCCGAAGTTTGACTTATCCGTGACGACGGATAAGGTCGAATTTCGACTCTAGCTTCGAGTTAAGCGAGTTGCACCTTTTCACCCCTTGATTCGATTTGGAAACTGAAATTTACTTTTCCTTGTCAACATGAACTTACTGCTGCTGCGTTGGTATAGTTCGCCCCCTTGTGTCATTTGCACCTGCTGTACGGTCCTGTGGCTAGCAAGAGTAGTGTTTTTACTGATTTTAAACCCTTAATAAATAAGTACATAGTAGATCAATGGCAAGCCCAGTGGGATACTCTTGATAACAATAAACTCCACAGTATAGTTCCCAAACTTCGGGAAATCATTCCCCGGTGTAGGACTAACCGTCGGGAAGAGGTGGTCCTGGCCCGTCTCCATATTGGGCACGCATATTAAACCCACTCGCACTTGCTGAAAGGTGAAGAGAGCCCTTTCTGTTTTGGCTGCGATGAGCCAGATACCATTAAACATATTTTGATTTCTTGTGCAGACCTCACGGAGGTTCGACAGAAGTATTTCACTGCCGAATCAATGGAGCTCTTGTTCCGAAATGTCCCTCCAGACAAGATTTTTGGCTTCCTTCGGGAAGTCAATTTGTTTCATAAAATCTGATTAAATAACTAACTAACCTTCATAAAATCTGAACATTGTGTTTGTACTTATTCATGTACAAGACCCATGCTTGACGTTTTGAACTTGTGGTAACCCAAGACTGGTAGAATCTCATTTAACCTATAAATTTTTAGCCTATATTTACTAGGTTTTTAATCCAGCTTTTTACCTTTTAACGAAGGGGCCTTCAAACTTGTGGCTGCCGCGAATTAGTCTTTGTCGCTTACGCGGCGTTAAGCCTTAAAATACTCACTCACTCACTTGCACCTGCTGTAAATGCACTGCGACCGTCTGAACAACATAGCGATTGCACCATCAGTTACCACAAGGTAACCCCAACCCTAAATCTAACCCTAAATCGATATAAGCAGGCGAACTCTACTAAACGAGTGTGGATGCGTTTGAATAGTTTGCCCAGTACGGCCCAGGGGTGCGAACTATACTAAGCCTTACTGCTAGGATTTGTTATATTCAATACGCTCGTGTAAGCTGCCATGTCATCGAATCTCCGTAGCTATTTTGTTCACTTTGAGTTCACTTTCAGTTCAGAGTATTGGCTTGGTCTTACCATAGTCACACATGCAATGCAGAGGAATTAGAAAGCCAAGTTCTTCTGATGGCTGTTTCGTTCTGACATGAAAGCTGTCTGGCACCAAACGGTGATACGTTTCCAGCTTATGTTTTTTTCTTCTTTTCTAGTTTCACTGACTCTTATTCTGCTTGTAAGATCAGCAGCGTCATCTGTGCGTGCGCGCGTGTGTGTGTGTGTGTGTGTGTGTGTGTGTGTGTGTGTGTGTGTGTGTGTGTGTGTGTGTGTGTG
>JACVVK020000031.1:780000-790000 GCA_018292915.2 Batillaria attramentaria | reverse complement strand
AGTCAGACTGCCAGGTCGACCACATTTTATGTATCCTTGACTGTAATGGACAAGTTACACAAACAGATCCAGTTCACAGTCAGTGGAAGCGGGGCAACGTGAAAAGGCCTGTACTAATTTTGACCCTGTCGGGATTCGAACCCGGGACCTTTCGATCTCGAGTCCAACGCTCAAACCGTTGAGCCACCGACTCCCCCTACTCACACAGACGCTAGCCGCTTATTATATATAGAAGGCCCCAGGGGAGGCTACCCTAATTTCCCGAAGGGATAATAAAGTATATCAAAAATAAGTTTCAAGGTGCCACAGTATGGTATGAAAACCACGGGAAAAGCAGTCCTAATTTCCCGAAGGGTTAACAAAAATAGTTCTTTAAAAAATAAAGTTTTGAAAAGCCCTTACGTTGATCAGTATTTTCAGGCGCCACAGTATGTAATGAAAGCCCCAGGGGATGCAACTCGAATTTCCCGAGGGGATGATGAAGGGTGTTTTTTATCTTTATTTTTTAGTTTTATCAATTCTGTACCTTAAGCACTATTTCCTGACGTCACTGACAGTATGTTGTGAAGGCGGGCGGGAAAGCAACTCGAATTTCCCTAAAGGACAAAGTAGCCCCCCCCCCCCCCCAAAAAAAAAAAAAAAAAAAAAAGTTTGAAAAATGCCCGTTCGATAACCACTGTTTCCTGGGGCCACTATATATTGTGAAGGCCCCCCAGGGGAAGCAACCCAATTTTTTTCGACAAAGATCATAAAAATTTGTTTGTTTCTTTGTTTGCTTGGGTTTTTTAAGTTGTTTCTCTATAGAGGGGAGAGAGAGAGAGACAGAGAGAGAGAGAGAGAGAGTGGGTGGGTGGGTGTTTAGGAGTTTAACGTCCTTTTCCACCACGTAAGGGTGATATCAAAGACGGGGCAACGAGAGAAAGGCCAGCACAAATATCTGGCCCAAGCCGGGATTCGAACTCTCGACCCGAGCATTGAAAGTCCAACGCTCTACCATTCGGCCACCCTGGCTCCCCAGAGAGAAAGAGAGAGAGAGAGAGAGACGTCAGTTCCGTGAACTAAACATTTGACGTCAGCCTCAGGCAGGTCGTCATACACAGACAGAGAGATGACGTCAATTCCGCGAACTAAACATTTTGACGTCAGCCTCTAGCACTGCGATCGTCTGAGGAAGCTTGTTTATGTCTTGTGATTTCCCTGTTGGCTTTGTGGCTTCCCCGATTGAATTATTTTTCCCATGAAATCTGGAAGATCTAGAGGGCTGGTGAAATGTCGGAGGCAGTGACGATACTTGCTTATTTTGTCTGGGAACTAAGCGTTTGACGTCAGCTTCACACTGGTGGTATGACAGATGATGCTTGTGCATGTCTTGTGATTTCCCTGTTGCTTTTGTGACTTCCCTGGCTGAATTAATTTTTGGAAGATCTAGAGGGCTGGTGAAACATGGACTAGAATACCTTGTATTGTACTTATGAAATCGAAAATTTGGAACTCTTTTGACCGGTGCTTTTCGCAGAAACTTGAAAAAGTTTTGTTTATCTAAAGGTTCAGTTATTCTAAATGCTAAAGCTATAATAGTGCAGTAGTTCCTGTCATATGTGCAGTTGTCACACTAGACAAAAACGCCGGGATGATAAGTAATTTGCAGTAGTCTTTTCATAGATATTTGATCTTATGTGCAAACCACCCCTACCTCGGAAATATTTTTTTTTACACAAAACCAGTCAGAGCTACAGAGCTGTAGCACGAATACAGGCAGTGTGATTGGGTGAACTTCCAAAGTCTAGAAAATGAAGGAATTTGAACAACTTTTTCGAAAAAATTCGTAACACGACCGATTTTTTAAAATCGGCGATAACTCTTCTGAAAATGCGGCAGGCTAAAAATCGTGAAAGGTAGGTCTGGAGAAGGTGATTTCCCATTTTATCTCAAAGTAAAAAGGCCTCCATCGAGGTGGTTTAGGAGATAGCCATCATTACATCCGTCCGCACACACACACACACACACACACACACACACACACACACACACACACACACACACACACACACACACACACACACACACGTCTCACAACTCCCGCCAAAAAGAACGCAGCAGCATAGTGTGCACGTCAAGTGTCTATGACGCAGGTTTCGTTACGTCACTATGTGCGTGAAAGTATGTATTGTGTGGAGAAACGTCACAGTCTTGTTTTGTATCACTGAAACTTGCTGCTGTGCGCAGCAAAATCTGCCCCGTCTCATAAAGTTGTTTCTCTATAGAGAAACAACTTAACAACTTTATGAGACGGGGCAGATTTTGCTACGGGCAGCAGCAAGTTTCAGTGATACAAAACAAGACTGTGACGTTTCTCCACACAATACTTACTTTCACGCACACAGTGACGTAACGAACTCTGCGTCATAGACACTCGACGTGCACACTATGCTGCTGCGTTCTTTTTGGCGGGAGTTGACGTGTGTGTGTGTGTGCGGACGGATGTAATGATGGCTATCTCCTAAACCACCTCGTTGGAGGCCTTTTTACTTTGATATAAAATGGGAATTCATCTTCTCCAGACCTACCTTTCACGAATTTTATCCTGCGGCATTTTCAAAGGAGTTATCGCCGGTTTAAAAAAATCGGTCATGTTACGAATTTTTTCGAAAAAAATGTTCAAATGGCTTCACTTTCTGCAATTGCGAAGATCGTCCAATTATACTGCCTGTTTTCGTAGCACAGCTCTGTAGCTCTGACAGGTTTTGTGTAAGAAAAATGTTTCCGAGGTAGGGGTGGTTTGCATATAAGGCCAAATATCTATTAAAAGACTCCTTCAAATTATTCATCATTCCGGTATTTTAGTCACTTGTGCCAACTGCACATATGACGTGAACTACTGGACTATTATAGCTTTAGTATTCAGAATAACAGAGCTTTTAGATAAACACATTTTTTCATGTTTCTGCGAAAAGCGCCGGTCAAAAGAGTTCCAATATTGCAATTTCGTAAGTACAATTCAATGCACTTAAGTCCACGTTTCATCAGCTCTCTAGATCTTCCAGATTTTATGTCAAAATTAATTCAGTCACGGAAGTCACAAAAGCAACAAGGAAATCACAAGATATGAAGAAGTAGCATCTGTCAGACGAGCAGCGTGAGGCTGACGTCAAATGTTTGGTTCACAGACAAAATCTGCAAGTATCGTCACTGCTTCCGACATTTCATCAGTCCTCTAGATCTTCCAGATTTCATGTGAAAAATAATTCAGTCGGAGAAGTCACAAAGCCAACAGGGAAATCACAAGACATGAACAAGCATCCTCAGACGATCTCAGTGCTAGAGGCTGACGTCAAAAGTTTAGTTCACGGAATTGACGTCATCTCTCTCTCTCTCTCTCTCTGTATGACGACCTGCCTGAGGCTGACGTCAAATGTTTAGTTCAGGGAACTGACGTCTCTCTCTCTCTCTCTCTCTCTCTCTCTCTCTCTCTCTCTCTCTCTCTCTCTCTATGTGGGGAGCCAGGGTGGCCGAATGGTAGAGCGTTGGACTTTCAATGCTTGGGCCGAGAGTTCGAATCCCGGCCGCTGGGGCCAAATATTTGTGCTGGCCTTTCTCTCGTTGCCCCGTCTTTGATATCACCCTTACGTGGTGGAAAAGGACGTTAAACTCCTAAACACCCACCCACCCACCGTCTCTCTCTGCCTCTCTCTCTCCCTTCTTCCCCCACCCGGCCCCACCCCCATTCACGTGGCTAATCGGTCGAGGTCGTAGAGGATCTAGTGTCATTGGTAGAACTTGGAGAGGGGAGAACCGACAACAAAACAGACAAAATAAAATGAAGTTTGGAGAAACAACTTTGTAGGACGGGGCCGTTCCTCCTTGTTATTTATTAGACCTATACGTTTACCTGTGTTCCAGGCGCCACTGTATGTTATAATGACCTAGGCTGCTTCAGCAATGGTTCGCCTTTCCAAAGCGTCCACAGGCCCATCTCCTTCACACCCGACTCTCCTAGCGATATCGCCACCACCTACACCGTCTGCACGCGCCAAGACTCCTCAGGAACCACCATCGATGCTACCAACTTCGGTTCTATCGGCACCACTACATTCGATGGCGCAAGACCCACAAAGTTTATGGTGCACGGCTTTGCTGAATTCCACAATCAGAAGTATCAGGTAGAAATATACATCAAAGACCGTAGAGAATCTTATTATCTACGGTCTTTGTGTACATGTTCTTACGGGTGGACTTGTTGACAGGATTTTGATAATAAGATGTTGGTAATACCCTTTAACCTTCGCACGACGTCGCTATTTACTACACACGAAGGACATCGTGGGGCCGTGTGGACCCATACTTCTCACAGAGGGAAAAAATGTGCATACCCTTCCGAAGACGTCGTGGGGCCATGCGGACCCATACTTCTCAAAGAAGAAAAAACGTGCATATCCTTTCGAGGACGTCGTGGGGCCGTGCGGACCCATACTGTAAAAATAGTAGTGGAGAAAGGTAGTTTACAGTAATGACGGTCTGTTTGTAAAGGGGGGGGGGGGGGAGGAGGGGGGAGGGGGAGGGGTGGTAATGGGCAAATGTCAAAATTTGTAACAGTAGAATTGTTGTTCAAACCAAAACATTCACCTGGGCGAGGAAGGGTCTCCATGCCGGAGACCTATGACACATTGCAGTGAAAGCCGAAAGGAAGCTGCAAGGCCGACCCCCTTTCTAACACCCAGGACAACAACGAGAGTAGCCACATGGAACATTAGGACAATGTATTAAGTAGGAAGGACCATACAAGTAGCAAGAGAGATGAAGAACTACAAGACTGGAGTACTGGGACTGAGTGAGACAAGGTGGCTACAGACAGGAGAGCTGAGATTTTCATCGGGAGAGCAATTGCTGTACTCTGGACACACAGAGGATGGAGCCCCCCCACACTGAGGGCGTGGCCCTGATGCTGGCACCGGAAGCACAGCGGGCACTAATCGGCTGGGAGCCTGTTAACTCCCGCATCATCACAGCCAAATTCATCACCAAGAAAAAAGACATCAAGTTGAACATCATCCGGTGCTACGCTCCCACCAATGATGTGGAAGAGGAGAAAAAAGATGACTTCTACCAACAACTGCAGATAGTGATAGATAGAGAAGGAGCCAAGGACATGACCATACTGATGGCAGACTTCAACGCCAAGATCGGATCAGACAACACAGGCTACGAGGACACCATGGGAACACACGGACTGGGACAGATGAACGAAGATGGTGAGGGCTTTGCAGACTTTTGTGCCCTGAACCAGCTAGTGATAGGAGGCAGCATCTTCCCACACAAGCGCATCCACAAGGCCACATGGAGATCACCGGACCAGAACGGAGAACCAGATTGATCACATCTGCATCAGCCGGAAGTTCAGGAGATCGTGGCGAGATGTGCGCGTGATGAGGGGTGCCGATGTATCATCAGACCACCACCTTCTTGCCCGTGTGTGTGTTTGTGCGTGCGTGCGTGCGTGCGTGTGTGTGTGTGTGTGTGTGTGTGTGTGTGTGTGTGTGTGTGTGTGTGTGTGTGTGTGTGTGTGTGTGTGTGTGTGTGTGTAATCTTTCGTCTTCTGCAAATGCGTATTCCTGTTTTACACACACATCATCATCATCATCATCATCATCGCTAGTGATGCCATTGTCATCGTCGTGGCTATCGTCATCATCATCATTGTCGTCGTCATTGTCGTCATCACCACCACCACCACCACCACCAACAACAACAACAACAAAAATGAGTAAAACAAACAGACTTGTTGTGATGAAATGGTTTGTATCACGAATTAAGAAAAGTATTTCATATGTATCTCTCTTTGTTCGTTTGACCATGTTGACAGGACATGAAGGACGCTTTGCTTGCCCAAGGCGACTACAACGTGATCCTGGTCGAGTGGAAGGATGGGGCTGCAACACTGTACGGGCAGGCAACTGCCAACACACGTATTGTTGGGGCCCAGATCGCTCAGCTGATCGAGTATCTCCAGGTCAGCGTACCTGCGTGGTCAATAATTTTCATTATTGTTGCTGTTTGAGTTTGTTTTTGTTTTTTTAAAGCGTGCACTTTGTCTAGCCGATTTCATGGAAGTTGTTCACATGAAAAATATTCCGCAGTTCGAGTGGAAAATCTAATCATCCATTCTGTTGTATATATTTTGTTTAAGGTCAAATAAAGGAGGGGGGGGGGGTGTTTTGAGGGTTTCACGTTTTTTCCCACCACATAATTATGTCTGATATCAAAGACGGGGCAACGAGGAAAATGCAAGCACAAATATTTAGCCTCGGCCGGGATTTGAACTCACGACCCGAGCATAGCTCCCTGTCCAATGAAAGGTGTGTGTGTGTGTGTGTGTGTGTGTGTGTGTGCGCGCGCGCGTGCGTGCGTGCGTGCGTGCGTGCGTGCGTGTGTGTGTGTGTGTGTGTGTGTGTGTGTGTGTGTGTGTGTGTGTGTGTGTGTGTGTGCAGAACACAACAAATGCCAAACCAGGAGACATGCATATCATTGGACACAGTCTGGGGTCGCATGTTGCCGGTTATGCAGGGGAGAGAACACCCGGTTTGGCCCGAATCACAGGTAGAGTGAGCTGTCTTGATTGTACACCCACAAGTTTCGTTGAGCGAAGATGCATGCTGGGACTGTTTTTGTACAAAAATGACCGCTTGTTTACAACAGGCTGACAATGAAGACTTCGCACTATTTCGAGCGGAACGGCGCAGTGACACGCACAACTGCCCCCAAAACAAGTTGGCTTCTAGGAAGTCTGGTAATCTTTTGAAGATGAGTGCTTGATTTATGAATTGGTGGGCAGGTTTGGACCCAGCAGAGCCCTATTTCCAATACACGGACAAGGTCGTGAGACTGGACCCGACCGACGCTCTCTTTGTGGATGTCATTCACACAGATGTGTCCAGCTTCTTCAGTGTAGAGACAGGTATGACAGTGACAAATAATTAATTGTGGTTTTGCTTTTTCCTCCGGTGTCGGGGGTCGTTAGTGGTTGTGTGTGTGTGTGTGTGTGTGTGTGTGTGTGTGTGTGTGTGTGTGTGTGTGTGTGTGTGTGTGTGTGTGTGTGTGTGTGTGACTAAATAATAATGATAATATCCAGTTATGGATACTTAAGGGACGTCTTTCCTCTCGCGGGAGCTCAGGGCGCCTTACAATGAACACACACACTCACTCACTCACCCAGACAGACACACAACATGCGTCCACACATACATTTAACTACATACAGCTAATGTGCACATCATGATACGCGGGCTTCCCCGGCATCTCCTCACTCACACACACACACACACACACACACACACACACACACACACACACACACACACACACACACACACACACACACTGTGGCAACAGTTGTTGGTTGAGGGCTGTGAAGAGGTGTGTTTTCAGATTTGTTTTGAAGGATGGTTGTGTCTGTATATCTGATTGCTGCTGGGAGATCATTCCAACATGTCGGACCCAGGCATGAATAACTACGCTGACCGAAGGTCTTTGTTTTGATGTGAGGGATACGGAGTTTCCGAGTGTCAGCAGCAGAACGAAGCTGTCTATAGGGAGCGTAAAGCTGAAGTAAAGAAGATAAATATGAAGGACAGGAGGAGGTGACAGGAGGTGACATACTTGAACGCAAGGGATGAAATCTTTTACATGTACAGTCTTCACAAAAAGTTAAGGGCCAGTCAACATAATGGGTGACAGTTTCAATAAATCAGAAAAAATAAACGCATAAGATTTTTCCCGTAAAATTCGGTAGTAAGGTTAAGGGGTAATTAGTGAACATTGCGACCACTGTGTGGATGGCACATGCGCGTCACACAGCATGCTTGGCGCGTTTGAAAATGTGCAATTTCGGCAAAACTAGACCGAGTTTCAGTGTTCAGTGAGCGATACCTGGGGCAATCTGCACGGCAAAAATGAGATGCAGGTCAAAGAATGCATCCCTGGTTGTGAACTGTGCTCATTTGTTTGCCTACATAAGCCGCCGTTTCAGCGATGTTCAGCACTACACCAGCATGCCACCACGACAAAAGTTGAATGATATTTGCAAGTGGTCCTTAACTTTTTGTGGAGGCTGTATTCAATTCTAGAGGACAAAGGCAACCAGTGCAAGCTTTTTCTCTGGAGGCGGACGAGACATGAGGATGGGGTATTCTGACCAAGGTTGTTAGTCAGGATTATGATGTCGTATCTAGTCTTGTTTCCTTTTTTTTTCCAGGTTTTGGTATGAGCCAGCCGTGTGGTCACGTGGACTACTACCCGAATGGCGGTTACCAACAGCCAGGATGTTCTGGCGGCGGACTCGCGTCCGTGATCGGGGGCATTGTCACAGGTTTGTCGATCACTGTAGTAAGCGCTTGTCCGTGAGATGTGGACCAGTTCACCATTACCGTACCATTCAAAAAGTATTTCCTTACTGGCAGAAAAGTTATCACGGAGTGACGTAATACCATTCACTTTTACGCACCAGTGTTACGCCATAAGTTTAATTTCTTTTAGTTCTTCATCTCAGTTACATAAGCCCCCTCCTCTCTCCTCACCACTTGACTGTTCTGGTTTGCATCGTGTGTGTGTGTGTGTGTGTGTGTGTGTGTGTGTGTGTGCGTGTGCGCGTGCGTGCGTGCGTGCGTGCGTGCGTGCGTGTGTGTGTGTGTGTGTGTGCGCGCGCGCGCCGTTCTGGTGATGATGATGATGATGATGATGATGATTGGCCATTTGTATAGCGCTACAAGAAAACTTGTCACGGCGCCTTTGGGGATGAGGTAAAAAATGAGAGAGAGAGAGAGAGAGAGAGAGAAAAGATGCGTCTTGAGGTTCCGCTTGAAGGTCATGACTGACGCAGAACCTGACTTGAGGTGAGCTGGCAAGTTGTTCCAGAGGCAAGGAGCTGCACTCTTGAAAGCCCGTGCACCAGAGGGTTTCTTGTTTGTGTTGTCATAGTAGCCTGGGACAGCAAGTCTGGACAGGGAAGAAGATCTTAGTCTGGGATGATGAGCTCATACCACTCTATAGACCTTCACGCAGCCAGATAGAGTGGAGCAGTGCCATGAATGCAGGAGACAGTCAAGGAGAGAAGCTTATGGTCGATGCGAAGCTTGACTATGCCTTGTCCTTATGGCTTTGTAAATTTTTGTATGCATATTTCTTCCTATTCACTTTTTTTCTTTCTTTAAGCGTTTAGAACTGTTATTAACTAACAGGTTAGTTATAAGTACTGTCATTCTTATAATTACATAGAAACGGAAACGGTAATGACTGCGAAGTGGTTACAAGTTAAGCAAATAAAAGCGACACAAAAGGGACAGAAACCACTTAACTTTGACAAACTGTATGTTGGGGAAACTGGACGTAGCCTGGCAACACGTTTTGCTGAACATATCGCCGACAACAGAATAAAACCCGTTGCCGTGCATTTCAATTCTGCAGGCCACTCCATCTTAAATATGACAGTAACTGGCCTGTGGCTTATGCACGGTGACGCCACAGACAGACGCGACATGGAGTCGCACATTATTCAGCGCCTGGGAAGTCAGGCCCCGGGTGGTTTGAACGAAAAGCCGTAACATAACCCTCTGAACTTTTTTCACACACAATCCATGGTCCTGTGTCACCAAAGGATGGGTGTTGTGATTGCTAATTTTCACTATTCTTTTTTGTTCTTTTCTGCCCAACATTTTTTTTTTTCACACACAGTCCATGGTCTTCTGTCACCTAAGGATGGGTGTTGTGATAATTTTACTATTTTTTCTGGTCCTTTTCTCGCCCACCGTTTTTTTTTTTTTTTTTTTTTTTCCCGCGCCGTGTATGTCAGTACGTCCGCAGAGTTACCTTTTGCTTGTTTGTTGAAGTTATGTCCCATTTGTTTATGTCCTGAAGAAGGCGTAAGCCGAAACGTCGACCTGTGCCGTGCTTTGTCAAAGTTAAGTGGTTTCTGTCCCTTTTGTGTCGCTTTTATAATTACATAGTTTCG
>JACVVK020000031.1:770000-772500 GCA_018292915.2 Batillaria attramentaria | reverse complement strand
ACGGAAAAACGCTAACTACAGTGAACGACGAACCTGTAACGATTCCCTCAAACACGGACGTCAGTCCGCCGCTTGAGCAGCCTGGCTGTTGGTAACCGCCGTTCGGATAGTAGTCCACGTGACCATACCAAAACCTGAAGAAAAAGGAAGCCAAAAAAAAAAAACAAAAAAAAAAAACCTAGACTGATACGACAATATAATCCAGACCAACAACCATGGCCAGAACACAGACACCAAACACCTAGATCAACTAGGGCGTCAACATCCTGAAGATGAATCGTGGGCTCCGCGGTGGCTCATGGGTGACGATCTAGGTATATAAATCTGTGGGCCAGAAAGCCCCATCCTCCCCGCCCCGTCTCAAGCCATAGAAGAGCTTGAAGGACTCTCTCTCTCTCTCTCTCTCTCTCCCTCTCTCTCTCTCTCTCTCTCTCTCTCTCTCTCTCTCTCTCTCTCTCTTTTCTCTATGGTTTTGTTTCTTGTAGTTTAGTGCATAATTTTCTGTGTTAAATTTTTTCTTTCTTTTATATTTTGCTCCTTTTTTTCCCTTAGTAGATGGTCTGCAGTATTAGCAACGGCAAGTTTGCAAACTGTCGAATTTCTATCAAAACTTTTACCGTTGATAAATAAAGTTTCATCATCATCATCATCATCTCTCTCTCTCTCTCTCTCACACACACACACACACACACACACACACACACACACACACACACACACACACACACACACACACACACACACACACACACACACGCACGGCACCCCAGTCACTGACTCCCGACACCAGAGGGAAAAGCAAAACCACAGTCAGTTAACTGTCACAATTATAGAGTCTATACCTATCTCTACGCTGTAGAAGCTGGACACATCTGTGTGAATGACATCCACAAAGAGAGCGTCGGTCGGGTCCAGTCTCACGACCTTGTCCGTGTATTGGAAGTAGGGCTCTGCTGGGTCCAGACCAGCCCACCAATTCATAAATCAAACACGCATCTTCATAGATTACCAGGCTTCCTAGAAGCCAACCTGTTTGGGGACATTGCAAGTGTTAGTGCGGCTCAGTTGGTATAGTTCGCCCGTTACGAGGTGCAAATGTATACCAGCCATGCGCAGGAGGGGCAAATGAACTCCAGTCGTCCACTAACGGGGGCGACTGTAACCCTGCAACGCGGGAGGGGGTGCAAATGTACTCCGGGGTCTGGCGAGGTGATGTCACGTGGCCGCTGACTTCGTTTCACGACTTTACTTTATGCGAAATATCGACGGAATTGACTGGTGTATACTTTTGCACCCCCTAACGGGCGAACAATATCAACTGAGCGTTAGCGCGCCGTTACGGTCGAAATAGTGCTAATTCTTCATTGTTAGCCTCTTGTAAACAAGCGGCCATTCAGTTCAGCCGGTACAAAAACAGTCCCAGCAACGCTCAGCGAAAGGCGAAAATCTGAGACCCCATGTTGGTGTCAGGTAAATGTTTTAGACGGACCCACCCTCTTGCGCGATCTGTGCCGTGTTTTCATCGAATCACGCAGGTCGGCTGCGTCGCAGAAAACTCTTGTAATAGCAATCTGTCGATAGTCGCAGCATACCTTCTTCTTTTTGCAGATTTCAGTAATTAGACGCTGCGTGAATACCAGAAATGCAGTAAGCCTCCTCAATGTGCTTGAGATTCGGACAGATCAGAACCATGCACGGCGCAGATATTGAAAGAGCAAACCTTTAGTGAACGACTGAACCGAAGCATTGTTTTGAAACTTGTGGGTGTTCAATCAAGTTAGCTCACTCTACCTGTGATTCGGGCCAGACCGGGTGTTCTCTCCCCTGCATAACCGGCAACATGCGATCCCAGAATGTGTCCGATGATATGCATGTCTCCTGGTTTGGCATTTGTTGTGTTCTGCACACACACACACACACACACACACACACACACACACACACACACACACACACACACACACACACACACACACACACACACACACACACAGAGTAGCCGGTGGCAGTGTCGCTGACGACAATCAGTAAAAATGGGGCAAGTCTTAGAGGCGGTTTAAAAAAATATTCTTGTTTTTGTAACAGTTTTTACATACATACATTATTTACATACAAACATACATACATGCCAGCTTCCTTACACGCGTTTGTTAAAAAAAATTCACCCATGCGTTCTATCACGTTTTAGTTACTCGAACATTGTAACATAGTTTATACATTTTTTTTCATAAAGTTCATATAACCCATTTTTATGCTTGCAACAATATACTTTTCTAAATCACATATCTTTCCCTCAACATTTTCTTAACAAGTGCGAAGTCAGGTTGTCTTTTTTTTTTTTTTTTTTCCTTGCCATTTTTCATTTGTATATAAAGAGAGACGGTTAAGTTTCCTCATTCGCACAAACATCAAACATCAGTGTGTTGCATTCCGAGCTATACTAATCTCTATGATAGGCCATTTTGAACAGACCTCTCCCTTTGTAAAGCCATGTAATAGC
>JACVVK020000031.1:727500-762500 GCA_018292915.2 Batillaria attramentaria | reverse complement strand
AATAATAATAATAATAATAATAATGAGTATTGTATAGGCGCTTTACCCAATTTCATGAATCGGCTCAAAGCGCCGCGAACTGAACCCAAAACGCACGCTCACGTGAATCACACGCATTCTCTCAAACACAAACACATTACATTCACGTGGTGCGAAGGGTCAGCCCAGCTACTTAAATTTCGGAATTTAGAATTGCATTTATGTTTCCGGAAGCCGGAGTACCCGGAGAGAACCCCCGACGATCGGCCCGAATGATCTGTATGTATGGAATTTCAGAATCCTTCTATAACGGCTTAGGCACCATGCACCATGGTGGAATGTACCCGCTTCCTGATTTCAAACAAACAACAACAACAACAACAAAAACCAGAAAATTTAACCCTAGAGCTAGTTTACTTCGAGGTTAGACTCTAACCCGGGGCTAAACCCCCTAGCCCTGACTTTTACACGCGGGCCCTGGTCTGTAACCCAGATGAAGTGATATACTTACGAGGTTTGAGCTTCTCCGCTGTAGACATCAATGCTGTCGAGGTAGATGGCCGGTGTGTGGAACCAGCCCCAGGTCCCCCAGTCAAAGAAGGTTGCGTCATGCTCGAAACGGAGCGCCACCTTCTGGATTGTCCCCAGCTCTTGCGGTGACGTCACCATGAACGAGTGGCTACTTCCGGGGTTGATGTAGGTACTCCTACAAGAAGTTACATGTATTCAGCTTTTGTTATGTGCATGATAGAACATTGAACTGTATCGATGGGAAAACCACTGTATTTCACTTCACTGGCTGACATAATTAGCGAGTAAGTCAGTAGCTGTCATGAGAAAAGTAAAAATGTGTGTGTGTGTGTGTGTGTGTGTGTGTGTGTGTGTGTGTGTGTGTGTGTGTGTGTGTGTGAGTGCGTGCATGCGTGCGTGCGTGTTTGTTTGTTTGTGTGGGCGTGCGTGCGTGCGTGAGTGCGCGCGCTAGGAGCCACTTACTCTTCTGTGATTTCGACCTCTCCAACAATGGCCGCACTTCCGGTCAGTTTCACGAACAGGTTGCCTCGCTCTTCTCTCCCTTTCCCGCTCGCGATGGCCAAGGTGACCTTGTAGTGGTAACCTGGGGGAAAAAAAACCCAAAAAACAACACTAAACAAACAGTTGTCTGTAAACGCAATTTGAGTAAGGCAGCGCTCCCAGCTTTGCTTACTTCCCCTACTTTGAAAGTGACAGGATTGAGCGCATGTCAGTTTTCGGCTTTAGCAACGACTTCCTATTCTATATATAGATACAGACTTCTTTGGTTGGACTAACAGGCATAGATGAACTAACATGGGTGAAAAGATACGAACGGCAGTAAGGAGACTTGTCGCCAGTATTGAGATAGTACTTGACAAGGGAGACCCCAGCCGCAGGTTTGACGTCATCAGCATGAAATCCCATCCTTCCGCATTCACTTCCGGTACAAGGCAAACACTTTCCGCTCTGTAACGAAGTCGAAATGATGATGATGATGATGATGATGATACTGATTTACAAAACGCATAACCTCCGAAGATGTCTAGGCGATGAAGAGAATAAGCAAAACTGAAGAATACTCCATAAATACCTTGTAAGAGTTGACTGCGGGCAGCAAGAGGGGACGGCTTTTCTTTTTTTTTTTTTTCTTTTTTTTTTTTGGGGGGGGGGGGAGGGGGAGGGGAAGAGGAAGAGAAAGAGGGAGGACTTACATCGAAGTCGTCCTCGCTGTCACACTGGTATCCCCTATAGGGACACTGGCCGGCGTTAATAGAATCGGTGAAGAGAAGAACAGAGCGCTGGTGGTTGCAACCACAGACACCGGACAGGGTGTTTGCTTCAATACCGTTATACCGGCAAGGGGGATATGCCAGCTGGCCGCCAGCGATTTCATTAGGGTTTCCAGCGTTTCCAGCCCTGCAAGTGCCGATCCTGGCAACGTGTAGCAGCGGCCCTTTTACAAATATGGTAAGACAATGGTTAACTGATCCACATCTCACGGACAAGCGTTTACTACAGTGAAGGACGCACCTGTGATCAACCACTCAAACACAGACGTCAGTCCGCCGCTTGAGCAGCCTGGCTGTTGGTAACCGCCGTTCGGGTAGTAGTCCACGTGACCACACGGCTGGCTCATACCCAAACCTGAAGAAAAAGAAACAAACTAAAATTCGGTAACACTAGACAAAATAATTCAGACTAGCACTCACGGTCAGAAAGCTTCATCCTCCCCGCCCGGTCTCACACAACAGAAAAGGCTTGCGGGTGTGGGTGGGTGGGTGTTTGGCTAGTAAAGGCTTGTGGGTGTGGGTGGGTGGGTGTTTGGGTAGGAAAGGCTTGCAGCTCTCTCTCTCTCTCTCTCTCTCTCTCTCTCTCACACACACACACACACACACACACACACACACACACACACACACACACACCACTCTGATCTGTAACGACTCCCGACACCAGAGGGGAAAGCCGCCAAAGCATGTATGAAACCACAATCAGTTAATTGTCACAATCGTATACCAATGTCCACGCTGTAGAAGCTGGGCACATCAGTGTGAATGACATCCACAAAGAGAGCGTCGGTCGGGTCCAGTCTCACGACCTTGTCCGTGTATTGGAAGTAGGGCTCGGCTGGGTCCAAACTAGTCCGGGTAACCCATGAGTGATCGGGGAAGTCACATCCTGGGTCAGGGATCCAAGCGAAGAAACTTTTTGGTGGCTACATTTTTTTCGTGGTGGCTATGGCACAGGAAAACGTCAGGCTAATATAAGAAAACTGACAGCGTACCTAAGCTGTACGATGATGTTTATAGCTGAACTTGATTGAAATGTTCACGGCTTCAACCGGCCGTCTGCGGAAGTTAGAATGGGATCCCTTATGGCGCACGGCGAAAACTGAAGGGAATGAACTCATTGTTATTTCAGAGTTATCTCCCATTTGCCCTCACACCAACCCGCGCGCACTTTCCTGCGACATTTTTCACGAAAGGATACTAACACGGATACTTCCTCAATCAGTCTCAATCCGCGTTGTGATTTCTTCGTCGTGGTTGGAGGTAAGCAGTGTGTTTGAGTGTACGTCCATTTTCCCCCTTTATTTCAAAACAATATGATCTCTGTCAGTTTAGACAGAGATTGTCGTCTGAGTCTGACAAGGAAGCGTGTGAGCCTACAAGCAAAGTAACGTCGCGTACCTTTGTCTTAGCAGCCGACTATTTTAGGACATTGACTAGAGTGGTTTTAGATCTTTAAATGCTAGAACTGAAAAGCCTGCTTCAAGTTTCAAAGAAAGCCTTTACGGATACATGTCTGCAGTTACTAAATTGTACAGACCAGGCAGGAACCAGATCTATCTATTATCTTGAAATTTCGCACTCACTCGATCACTCATACCAGTAACATACTGCTCCCGGATTGTACTTCACAATATGTCGCTGGTGGCGTTTGTATAACTCAGAATTACTGCATTTCTTGTCAATTGCTTCCTCAGCAACCGTGTAGAACACGTCAGCGACTTTGGCAGGCGAGATTCAATTTTCTCAAAATATGACGTTAGCGAAATATTCAGTGGTTTACTGACCTGGGATATTCTGAATAGTTTCGCAAAGTCGAAGGACGCGGTCTCGCTCCTCACATCAAACAGCAATATTTATCTACTAGTGGTTTTAAGTTTCTATAAATGTTCGTGTGAAAATCTACTTTAGATTTTCGTATCAACACGATGGCGGCGCGATCATTACGTAATGGGGATAATCGTGGAATTTTGTTCAATATTCCGGGGAATGGTGCAGAAAGTGAAGATTAGAGTGTGGCAAGATTCGTAGATTTGGACGGCGGTTTTCCTGATTCCTTTGGGCATGTAGAAGAATTGGAAGAAATGACTCTGATGATGGGAAGGAGTCGGTGATCAATCTACACTAATCAGTCGAGTTCCGGTGGTTGTGGAAGATGTGTACTGTGAAGGGAGTCCAGGAAAGTTGGAGAGGGATGAGTAGAGGCAGTACTGGGAGGCAACGGAGTAAAACTGGAGGGAGTGCTACATTAGATTCTGACTCTCACAGCAGTTTTAATAATCACATACACAGACAGTATCCATTCTACGAAGGTGAGCATGGTCCTACTGTGTTTTCCCCCTGCTGACTGTGACATGATAGACACTTTGGATATTCTTTTCCCTGGACTTTGTCATGTTATTGCAGAGCACTGAACAAACCAGTATGCTAGACAGATAGGTGTGCATTGGTGCAGCAGGAAGTGTGTGTGTGTGTGTGTGGGGGGGGGGGGGACTGAAAAGCAGGGCACACTGTGCATTTTGCTGTGGCATTGGTCTGTACATAGGTATTGCAAGTATGATCTCAGGCAGTGTACAGATAGATCTCATGTCAGACTCACCAGCAGCTATTTCAGTAAGCCTGCAGTACAAGTCAGCTGTATACCAAAGTGTTTTGTGTGTGTTTGAACAGTCTATGAAGTACATGTATCATGCAAGATCAGTACAAATGAGGACTGAAGAGAAACCATGCACACCATCACATTTTTTTTAAAAACAATTTTTTTTTTTTTTTAACAGATGTGTGTGTGTGTGTGTGTGTGTGTGTGTGTGTGTGTGTGTGTGTGTGTGTGTGTGTGTTACAACATCACTTTGATCTGCATGTATGCATTTATTTCAGGCCCAGCTCCTGCACAAAACAACCAGCTCCTGCAAATATGTTTACAAATGTGTCATCCTCTGAAATCATGTTCAACATGGCGATTATTCAAGTCAACACCAAGTGGTAAGTTTAGTTAGGTCCACTTTTGCTTTTTTGTTTTAATGTTAAAGTTAGCAACAAGCGTACCCAGACAACCTCTATTGTGTCGAATCCATGTACATGTACTACAAACTAAGAGCAAAGATTACGTATTCTTAAACTGGCCTAAGTCTGTGTTAACCGATATGAAATCCCCTCAGAAAGCAATCGCCAGTGATATCCCTGCCTACCATGGATTTAAACCTGCTGCAGGATCTACAGACCGGGCATCTTGGACACTAAAATTCCCTCATTAAAAAATCTTTTGTTACCATAATGGTGATGTCAAAGCCGGTTGTAATAGGACAAGACCTTTTCCAGTATGACACTAGTGAAATTCAGTCCCAAAATTCCCTCATCTAATCGGACACTTGACGCTAAATTCAAACTGCCATACCCCCGCCCCCACCTTTTTGAAATAAATTTAGTACTAAACTCTGTTTGAAATGTTTGTAGGTGTGCTGGTTGGTTGTATGTTTGTTTGTACTGCTACATTTTCATTTTGAAGGTTATAACACTGAAGCAAAGTAGACACAGTATACTGTGAATCTGACTTGGCTAGGGCTGAAGGAACAGTGAGAATCTAAAGAATACATTTTCTGTTATCTGTAGTTTGCTAGTTGTCCAAGCACTTGTTTCACTGTTGTAACATTTGAAAGAAATAGTATTTAGTTTTGTTTTTGTTTTTACCATGACACATTACTGTATGATCAGTCCTAAATCTGATCAGTTTCCATGTGCTGTCATGTTTCCAGCCTGAATGGTAAACTTTGTCCCCATTGGCCAAAATGTTTGTGTTGTAACTGATCAACATGTGTCTAGAAATAAATTTACAAAAGGAAACGTTTGATAATGTGTGACCTTCCAAGTGATGTCCTAATCACAAGGCTGATAAATTTCAACATACACTACCTGAACATTAAGTCTTTCGATGTTTCTCATTCAGTGTGTGTGTGTGTGTGTGTGTGTGTGTGTGTGTGTGAAAATTAAACAGTACAAGTAATACTAAAATATGAATAAATACGGTTGGTGTGCCCATGTATGCATTTTTGTTTGCAGTACAACAGACCTAGTTGTATATGAATTAAAATATACAATGTGTACTATCTGCCAAACATTAAAAAAAGTCTTAAATGAAATCGGACAACCTTCGCCCGTCAGGAATCTGATGTCTGACCATTCGCTGTGTCTGGTCTGACCAACTCAAAGGACAACCAATAGCCTAATTTACAAAGATCCTCATCCACTCACCAAGCATGTTTCGACTGTCTTATCAGCAGTCCCAAGCACAGACATGAATGCTTTTTAGAAACATACAACAACAGAGGGAAAACCAAAGATCATCAATACAATTTTATTGATCATCTTCAGCAAACTGGATCATTTCGCTCCAAAGGAAAAAAACATTTGAAAACAAGTGCCCACATACAAACGTGATGCGCATGGTGCCATTGACGTCAAGAGTCTGACAATGCGAAGTGGCAACATTTTCAGTTTGAACCATGTTGCTGTTTTCCCCGCTCACGCTGCCAAACATGTAATGCTCTTGGTACATTACAGGGACAAAAAGATGAGAGTCTTGATTTGTATAGGATGGACTTAAATCATCTGTTCAGATTCAACGTTTTCCATTATTAATTACTGTTTTGCGTTTGATTATGCATGCTAGTTTACACCGACCTTGTCCCTGGAAAGCAAAACTGCACGTACAATTTAACACACTGGATTATGTGACGGTGATTTTGTAAAGTTTAAAAAGTACAGCAGCTGTGTAACAGTGCTTGCCGTATTTTACCCTCCGCCCCCTTTTTTCCTTTTGTTCTTTCTCCTCACTACCATCCTTCCACGTGAATATGCTTGTCGGCTCACAGTCTAGATCTAGAGAGACATAAGTGACATAAACTGACACTCACACATCAGTGATCACATCAAATCAGTGGTAATCAGAAATTTTGTTCAGTCATCAAAGAAAAATCTCGTGTGTTTGTGTAGATCTTTCTGCTATGCGGTTGGGAGGAATCAGCATGCCGGCCTGTCAGATTCGAGGGATCTTGAACTGACTTACGTTTTAGTTGAAAGATCTTTTCGCTGAGTCAGTGAATTTTTTGATTAAGAAAAGCTTGTAGAAAGCAGTACAGGACCTGTGAGATTTTTCAGCCAACTGTTTTTGAGACTGACAAATAGATATTACACCAATTCCTGTTATTCTGTCAGCTTTTGTCTAATCTGCCCACCTTTAGAAATCTCCGACTTTTCCCGCGGTTTTCTATTCAGGCACGCATGCGCCGACACCTTGCAAATGGCTGCCAAGCAGACGAACCTCAGCTCGCAGTGTTAGAGTTGGGCATTTTCCACTCAGACAATCATGCACGGTAGCTTGTAAGGCCGAAGTGTATATTTTCATGGAGCGTTATTCAGCGTCACTTGTATCCTATCATTATTTAAATATTGGTCCAGCCACCACAGAGATATTAATGTGTTAAATTTTTTTCTACGCTAGGATCCATGACTCTCGATTTCAGGAGAGAGGAGACCATGACTAGGTCCAAACCTGCCCACCAATTGGTAAAATCAAACACATATTTTCAAAGAGCACTCTTAACAAGCGACCAGTCCCAGCATGCTTCTTTGCACAACGTCAAAAAGGTGAAAATCTGAGACCCCAATGTTAGTGTTAGGTAGACAACCACTGGGAGCCGGGGTGGCCGAATGGTAGAGCGTTGGGCTTCTAATGCTCGTGTCGTGAGTCCGTATCCCGGCTGGGGCCAAATATTTGTGCTGGCTTTTTCATCGTTGCCCCGTCTTTGATATCACCTGTATGTGGTGGAAAAGGACGTTAAACCCCCAAACACCCACCCACCCTTGTAGACAACCCATGCTGTGAGTCTTGCGCGATGAGCCGTGCTGCGGACGTGTTTTCGTCCAATCACGCAGGTCGCCTGCCTTGCAGGATTCTCTTGTTAGACTGAGTTACGCGTCGAAAGCCGCTGCGTATTTCGCTCGTTTGCAGATTTCAGTAATAAGACGCTGCGTGTACAGGATAAAATCAGTGAGCGCAGTCAG
The DNA here is from genome assembly GCA_018292915.2 of Batillaria attramentaria. Taxonomy (NCBI): domain Eukaryota; kingdom Metazoa; phylum Mollusca; class Gastropoda; family Batillariidae; genus Batillaria; species Batillaria attramentaria. Next base: position 754,659 of record JACVVK020000031.1, on the reverse strand, counting down.
TACGCTTCAGTGCCAGACAGATGAGATTCATGCACAGCGCAAATATTGAAGGAAAGAGCCTTTAACCTAGCGTTGTTTTGCAACTTGTGGGTCTGCAAGTCAGCTCACTCTACCTGTGATTCGGGCCAGTCCGGGTGTTCTCTCCCCTGCATAACCTGCCACATGCGCCCCGAGACTGTGTCCGATAATGTGCATGTCTCCAGCTGTAGTTTCTGTTGTATTCTGCGCGCGCGCGCGCGCTCACAAACACACACACACACACACACACACACACACACACACACACACACACACACACACACACACACACACACACACACACACACGCACAAACCACTACTTTTAGAGCACACTCAGTAAACCAGGTGAAACCACTTCATAGTTTGACCTCAGTCAATATATACACTTGAACAAACTGGACGACTTGCCAGATTTTCAATCCGGAATGCGAAATGCATCCATGTGAAGAAGTTCCATAAAATCAACTAGACACTCTGGACGCTTTAAAAACAACGATAATAATGAACATTACAGAACACGCAGTTACGCTGACCTGGAGATACTCGATCAGCTGAGCGATCTGGGCCCCAACAATACGTGTGTTGGCAGTTGCCTGCCCGTACAGTGTTGCAGCCCCATCCTTCCACTCGACCAGGATCACGTTGTAGTCGCCTTGGGCAAGCAACGCGTCCTTCATGTCCTGTCAACATGGTCAAACGGACAAAGAGAGGTACATATGAAATACTTTTCTTAATTCGTGATACAAACCATTTCATCACAACAAGTCTGTTTGTTTTACTCATTTTTGTTGTTGTTGTTAGTGGTTGTGGTGGTGGTGGTGGTGGTGGTGGTGGTGGTGGTGGTGGTGTGTATGTGTGTGTGTGTGTGTGTGTGTGTGTGTGTGTGTGTGTGTGTGTGTGTGTGTGTGTGTGTAAAATAGGAATACGCATTTGCAGAAGACGAAAGATCACACACACACACACACACACACACACACACACACACACACACACACACACACACACACACACACACACACACACACACGCACGCACGCACGCACGCGCGCACACACACACACACAGACACACAAACACAGACACACACACACACACACACACACACACACAGACACACACACACACACCACACACACACACACACACACACACGTCCCTTTAAAGGGTATTACCAACATCTTATTATCAAAATCCTGTCAACAAGTCCACCCGTAAGAACATGTACAAAAAGACCGCAGATAACAAGATTATCTACGGTCTTTGATGTACATTTCTACCTGATACTTCTGATTGTGGAATTCAGCAAAGCCGTGCGCCATAAACTTTGTGGGTCTTGTGGCATCGAATGTAGTGGTGCCGATAGAATCGAAGTTGGTAGCGTCGATAGTCGTTCCTGAGGAGTCTTGGCGCGTGCAGACGGTGTAGGTGGTGGCGATATCGCTAGGAGAGTCGGGTGTGAAGGAGATGGGTCTGTAGACGCTTTGGAAAGGCCAACCATTGCTGAAGCAGCCTAGGTCATCATAACACACAGTGGCGCCTGGAACACAGGCCAACGTATAGGTCTCATAAAAAAAACCCAAAAAAAAAAAAACACAAGCAAACAAAGAAACAAACAATTTTTTATGATCTCTGTCGAAAAAAATTGGGTTGCTTCCCCTGGGGGCCTTCATAATAATTATATAGTGGCCCCAGGAAACAGTGGTTATCAAACGGGCATTTTTCTAACTTTTTTTTTTTTTTTTTTTTTGAGGGGGTGGGGGGACTACTTTGTCCTTTTGGTAAAGTAGTAAAAAAAAAATTCGAGTTGCTTTCCCGCCCGCCTTCACAACATACTGTCAGTGGCGCCAGGAAATAGTGCTTAAGGTACAGAATTGATAAAACTAAAAAATAAAGAGAAAAAAAACACCCTTCATCATCCCCTCGGGAAATTCGAGTTGCTTCCCCTGGGGCTTTCATTACATACTGTGGCGCCTGAAAAATACTGACCAACGTAAAGGCTTTTCAAAACTTTATTTTTTTTTAAGAACTATTTTGTTAACCCCTCGGGAAATTAGGACTGCTTTTCCCGTGGTTTTCATACCATACTGTGGCACCTTGAAACTTATTTGTGATATACTTTATTATCCCTTCTGGAAATTAGGCCGGGTAGCCTCCCCTGGGGCCTTCTATATAATAGGGGGGGGGGGGGCTATTATGGAGGGAACTACAGGTCTATTTTTAAGACGGACGCCTGAGGTCACGGGATTCCGGAAACGCCCGATAGCGCGTTCAAACCCAAACCAAACCCTAACCCTAACCCGAAGCCTAACCCTAATCGTCTAAAAATAGACCTGTACGAGTTCCCTCCATAATAGCCTCCCCCGCGCTGTAGTTCTCTCCTCCTCTCCCACCCGCCCCCCCCCCCCTCCCCAGAGGCAGGCACGAGGGCAAGAAATGCATGGACACCATTGGAGGTGTTGAAAACACTGAGATAACAGTGTGGGATGTGCTCAGTGGAATGACAGTTTAGTCTCTGTTGGACCGGCACTCTTTATCAGGCCAAATAATGGTTTCTATCTTTCTGTGTAAATTGCGGGGGGGGGGGGGAGAGAGAGAGAGAGAGAGAGAGAGAGAGAGAGAGATGATGATGATGATGATGATGATGAAACTTTATTACACAAGGATTGAGATATAGGTTCACGAGAACCTGTCTGACAATCTGTCCTTGCTAAACTACAACAACATGTCATAAGATTATAAAAACACGAAGGAGAAAGAGAAAAAAAGCTAAATCAAAACACAAAACAAGCATATGCATGCAGCACACACACACACACACACACACACACACACACACACACACACACACACACACACACACACACACACACACTAAAATAATACAAGCGTGCGCTGAGACACGTGCAAACTCGCATTTCTAGAAGCTGCGCATAGATCAAATTGCATATACACGTGATGTATAGCCTGTATGACTGAACATTTTGAGGGTGGGTGGGTGTTTGGGGGTTTAACGTCTTTTTCCACCACATAGGATGATATCAAAGACGGGGCAACGATGAAAAAGCCAGCACAAATATTTGGCCCCAGCCGGGATCGAACTCACGAGTCACGACCCGAGCATTAGAAGTCCAACGCTCTACCATTCGACCACCCCGGCTCCCCGGTCATTTTGAGGGAGATCAGCCTGTACAGTAGTACATAAAAAGGCAATGCTGGGAGGATTTATCCTTGCTCTTGAAAGTGTTTAAAAACTTCTTTTTTGAACATCTTGCGTGAATCAATTGATTTTGTGGTATTTGGAAGCATGTTCCACAAAGAAGCACCCGAGATAGAGAAGCTGTTTCTAAAGAGATCAATGCGAGGTCGTGGTAGCTGAAGTGTAGTGTTACGTGAACTTCGGTGTCGCTGAAGAGGAGTTTCAAAGAGGGAGGGCAAGTAGGGTGGTGCGTCACCCCGGAATACTTTATGGAGCAACATAGATTTTTTTTTTTAGAACTCTAGTTGCTATTTCAAAGGTAAAAGATCTAATTTCTGTAGCTTTTCTTCTGTTGTCAGAAAAGAGTCACAAGTGACTAATTTAACTGCCCTGCGGTAGAGAGAGTCTAGTCTTTGAAAATGAACATGACTAACTCCATCCCATATGGTAGATGCATATTCAATAAGACTTTTAATATGGGCATGGAAAAAGAGTTTCCGACCTTCAATACTAATGATATCTTTTAATTATGAAAGCAAAAATATATTTTTTGACACAGTACGACAGGTGTTGTTTATATGGGCCCCCTTTAATTGCTCATCGACAGTGACACCCAGGAGTCGGTGTTTCGACACTTGCTCAATAGGTTCTGTGCCTGTGGAAAGATTAAGAGGCGGTAAGTGACGCTGGTGATTTTGTCTAGTAGTTATTAGCATGCTTTTTGTCTTAGACGGATTTAAAGCCATACGGTTGTCAGTACACCACTCTGCTATCCCCTGAAGACTATTTTGAAGAGTGGCACTCATGTCTGGTACATTTTTCGCCGAGGTGTGTAATTACGTATCGTCGGCAAACGAGGCACATTTTACGTTTTGGTTAGATATATAAAAGGGTAAGTCGTTAATAAAAATACAAAATAGCAATGGACCGAGTATGGAGCCTTGGGGTACGCCAAAATTAACATTTCCTTCGTCAGAATGACTTCCATAAAGAAAAACACTTTGTTTACGATCCTGGAGATATGATTTAAAAAAGGAATGAGTTGTTTCACTCAGGTTGTAACAAGTGAGCTTCTCATTCGAAATTTCGGGTTTTGGGGAAGTGCTCATCCACCCTCAACAAAAAACAAAAACAATAAACAAAAAAAAGCAAAACACCCCCCCCCCCCCCCAAATCCCTAAAACTAAAAAAAAACAAAATAAACACAAAAGCCCCCGATAAAAAAAAACCCCAAAACAAAACAACAACAACAAAAAACAAAACAAAACAAAAAAATCCCCGAAAAACAAAACAAAACAAAAAATCCCCGAAAAACAAAACAAAACAAACCAACCAACCAACAAACAAACAAACAAAAACAAAAAAACACCCCAACCAACCAACAAACAAAACAACAACAACAACAACAGCAGCAGCAACAACAAAAGCTTGATCGTAAATAAACAAGCCAATAAACAACAGAAGCATTGCTTGTTGGCTGGAAGGAAATTAATGTCTTGTGACTGCAAAATACTAAATCCATCTATGAACTGCCCACAACGACCCACCCCCCCCCACCCCCACTTCCACACCCCTGCCCACTCTATGTCTTGTTGTTGTATTTCGGTGGAAAACTTACTTTTCGGTCTCGGGTTGGCGTTTGCCGTCCAAGCAAAGACAACCAGACACACTTGGACGGGGACAGACAGTCGCATGGCTGCTCACTTCTCTACCCTGACAGACGAAATAAAGAAATGCACAACACACAGCACCCACAGATGCCGCCTACGGCAATTTCCGGGGTGAAATTAAAGACAATATGTATTCGAGCGAAAGGACATTAAAACCCGCGATTAACGGCAGCAGCCTAACATCTGTTGACCTGCAAAAAATTGGAAAACTTGTTAAAATCGCCCGGCTGGCAAAGGTTGTGCAAGCACACAGTGCCTCGGCCACGGGCTAATTCCACGGCGCGCGGTCAAGGTCGGCAGCGAGTTAAGTTCATGTGATTTTGTGACCTATGTTATTCTAAGGATATTTTAAGAATGTAGTTTGAGATACGTTAAGAGATACGTTTGAGTTGCATAGACATGAATCGGCATATACTTACACCAAAACGGCGTATATAATAATAATAATAATAATAGAATATTTATATAGCGCCTAACCTTATCATAGCTCAAGGCGCTTTACATAAAATACATATTTATTCATATTAAGATATAAAAACACAAAAGACAGATAAAACAAACACAAGACAGGTAAAACTGATAAAACAGATAAAAACTAATAAAAACTCATATCCACACACACACACACACACACACACACACACACACACACACACACACACACACACACACACACACACACACACACACACACACACACATCCGTACCCTGCGCACACACGCACTCACACCAACAGAACGACGACGTGGCACGGCTATGAGAGGGTGAAGAGATGGGTTTTCAGTCAGGACTTGAAGGTTTCCTTGTTCGAACTGTTTATGATTGTAAGAGCGAGCTGATTCCACGTAACAGGGAAGTGGTAACGAAAGGTAACGTATGAATATTTCAACGGGTTTATTCCGTCTCTGCTAAGCCAATTTATGTTTTGGATGAGTTTCGCCCCTGAGTGCGCCTGTACGCTCGAAATTCGCAACTTTGATGAATAGTACAGCTCCTCATGCGATACAAAGTTGTTTACACTTTGTGCGAGCGGTCGAACATTCAAATTCTCAGTACGACTGTACTTACACCGTGGGCACGCTGAGTGGGGTCGCCGCGTCATCGAGTGAGCTTCTGTTGGCTCAGTGCCAGCATTATAGACCCTATCACTGAGAAGGTGTGATGATAGATATCACGAAAACAGCTCAAAACGATGTGTGAGCATAGCCATGGCACCAATTGCCTCTTTAAAGGTCTGCAATCTCAGCAAAAAGCCGCAAACATTGCGTTTTGTTTTTGTTTGTTTTTTTAACTGCGGCTCCTTGGACTGTGCATAATACAGGCAACTCTGTCACAGTTGCAGAGTTTTCAGCGCTTCGGGGACCCTTATAAAACCAGAGCACGAGTTTGCCGTGACATTTGGCTTTTGGTCAGTGAGCAGGACACATCGCTACAGCGTCTAGCGGATGTTGAGTGCTGCACGATCTTTCTCGCTCAGTGTCAAAACGCAAACTGAGCTGTGAAATCAGGATGTCCTTGGCTTTTTTTTGCGGTTTCAGGGACGCTGAAAACTCTGCAACTGTGACAGAGTCGACTGTGCTTGCACGATCGACTCTGTAAAATATTTTCACACTTCGGAAAGCTTTTTGTTGGGAGCTTAGATCCCTAGATCTTCTTCCTAGATGTGATGTAAGTTTGTATGCCTGTTTAACCACTAGAACAACGACTAAATGTAGATATAAATATAAATAATTTTAAATATGTGAGTGCTTTAGACTTGTACGGATGTGTGTGTGTGTGTGTGTGTGTGTGTGTGTGTGTGTGTGTGTGTGTGTGTGTGTGTGTGTGTGTGTGTGTGTGTGTGTGTGTGTAAGATTTACTTGTGTGCGTGACTGAGGCTTCTGTTAGTGCAAGCAAAGATCTTTGGTGCAAGTTTTATATGTTATTATTATGTCTTACTATTTTTCTATGGTGGCCTATAATTTCCCGTCTGGGATTAATAAAGTAATTTGAATCTGAATTTGAAATATAGAAATGGATATATTTAGCAGAATGTCGGAAGGTAGCATGTTCGAATCTTGAAGCGATAACAGAATTTTTACCGACCTTTGTCAAACGCTTCCGTCTCTGAAATCCCATTATGGTGGACAAAGTCCGCTAAGATCTCAAAACTTGTACCTACTCTTCGTATAATTATAATTAATCTTCTCAAAGGCCATGTTTCGTCAAGCACTGTCTCGCAGTCAAAGCTCTACTCATGTTTATGATAAGCTATTTTCAGCGTACAACGTACTCACATGCGAAACCTGGAAATGGCCCGTTTAAGTGGGTGGGTGGGTGTTTCAGGGTTTAACGTCCTTTTCCACCACAGAATTATTTATAACTATTATTATATCAAAGAAGGAGTAACGAGAAAAAGGCCAGCACAAATATCTGGCCCCAGCCCGGATTCGAGCTCATGGCCTGAGAATTGAATATTCAGCGTTCCACCGCTCGGCTGGTGCGTTTAAGTGAATCAGGAATCAATGAAAACACAGAAAAACAACATCAAAATATTTTTGTCAGTTTCGAAAGGTAAGCTCAGCTATACTCCGGAATGTAGGCTTGAATTTAAGTGGTTTTTGTTTTTGTTTTGTTATTGTTTTTTTTGTTGTTGTTTTTTTTAGCACTGAACAAACAAACATATTCACGAAAGCAATTCATTCATCCTTCATTCATCGGTTTAAAAAAAAAAAAAAAAAAAAAAAGGAGAATAAATTTCCGCTATCGAGCTTTGGCGAAATGCGCTCAGCGATAGTGCATGTACCTGCTCCGTTTTTGTGTTTTTTTTCATAACGCTAAAGTTGTTTTTTTTTCTCGAATTTTTCCCCTTAATCCTTATTTTAAAACTTCTCAAAAACTAGTCATCATCATCATCATCATTAGAATAAGGACACAACGAGGTGTCTGCGAAAAATTAATGTCCACACTGTAGAATACCTTGCATGTATATAATTATACCTATACACAATTGCAATGCCAACCTGAAAGGACACGGCGGCGGAGATGGGCACAAGCTGCACACGAGTCTCTGAGCCGAGCAAACGGCAGTCGTGCAGTTTTTATAGCCGTTGTGATTTGTGTCTGTGTGCGTTTACCGGCGAATGTGCGAACGCCCACTGGGTGTAATTTAAATCTAGTAATTTGAATCTGACATTTCTGAGCTCCCACGCGTGCCACACGGCTCGGTATGAAAACAGGATTCTGTTTCCGTCGGGTTTGTTGTTGTTGTTGGTGGTGGTGGTGGTGTTGTTGTTTTTGTTGCTGGTGGTGGTGGTGTTGTTGTTGATTTTGTTGTTGTTGGTGGTGGTGTTGTTGTTTTTGTTGTTGTTGGTGGTGGTGGTGTTGTTGTTTTTGTTGTTGGTGGTGGTGGTGGTGTTGTTGTTTTTGTTGTTGTTGGTGGTGGTGTTGTTGGGTTTTTTTTTTGGTTTTTTTTTTTGGCTGCCACAACTCTTTGCCGGCTCCAGTGGTATTCCTCCCTGGTTATGGGTAGAATCCACGGTGGGCTCGGAAGTTGGGGCAATTTTTATTATGCATGATGATGGGGATGAGGATGATGGTGAGATGATGCTACGGAGGTCCGTGTGGTTTGGGACTGCGGGACAGGGCCGCATTCCACGCTTCCTGTCATAAATATCCCGGCATTAACCAGGCCCGGGAACTACGGCACCTGCGGTGCCGGCCATGTAATCATCCACGTCATAAGACGTGTCATACCAAGGGAAGCACCCCCAAAGTCGCACCCGTGAAGTGGGTGAATCTCGGCTGTGTGGCAACAGCCTCCCCATCGGGCCCATAGCACACCCACTCTGGGTAGGAGCCGACCTAGGTAGGACAAATCCCGCTTGCCTCGGCTGGGACTCGAACCCGGGTCTCCCGGTCCATGGTCCGAAGTGCTAACCACTACACTACGGGGGCCGGTTCGGCAGTCGTGCAGTTTTTATAGCCGTTGTGATTTGTGTCTGTGTGCGTTTACCGGCGAATGTGCGAACGCCCACTGGGTGTAATTTGAATCTGACATTTCTGAGCTCCCACGCGTGCCACACGGCTCGGTATGGAAACAGGATCCCTCACAATTAAGCTGAAAATACTGAAAATGAACGAAAATAACGCAGACAAAGTCGCTCTCACCCACTAAAAATCTGAATATGAGCACGTAGGAGAAATAAACTGCACTATTCCGATGTTTCTGCTGATTTGATTTGGTTGTCGGAAAACACAAAGGTTGAGTTAGCGGCGTGATGTGACCTAGCAGGCTCGCCTTTGGTGTCGTGTTAAGGCCGTTCTTAACCGGGCGAACTTTTGGTTCGCGAACTAGGTTCGAAGAGTACGGCGAACTAGATTGCGCACGTTGTTTCTTAACCGACCGAACGCTTGTTCGCAAACCTGGTTCGAAAGGTACGCCGATCTAGGTTTGAAGTCTGCACAGCGTGTCGTGGGAACCCTCGCGATCCTTTGGTCGATCCTGCGCTCTGATTGGTTGCTCGGGGAGAGCTGTTGTGCGCATCTACAAAGTTGAGGAAAATGGCGGACGGCATGGCGGCTATCGACTCACTTGACGTTTCCCTCAACGAAGAGAAAACTATGCTGTTTGTCGACTTAGGCATATCATTAACGGTCGGTTAAGAAAGAGAACTAGTTCGGCCGAACCTCTGGAACTACGTACGTGTGCGCGCTTGCCGGACTGGTGGTTCGCCCGGTTAAGAACGGCCTTTAGAGTGTCAGAGTGTTCGTTCACTCTTTAAATCCCATGCAGAAATCGCGATGTTACTTAAAATCTTCATACCACTACGAGCCACTTCAAGCCACTATTATGCAACCTTCAACGGTCTCGGGGATAGTGGGAAGGCCCACGCTTTACGGTTTCAGTTTCAGTTTATTTCAAAAAAACCCATCACGGCAGGGGGTACAGGCATATATATATATATATATGTGTGTGTGTGTGTGTGTGTGTGTGTGTGTGTGTGTGTGGAGGAAGGAAGGAATATAGGCATAGATACGTGTTTCTGAAGGAACATAGGTACGTGCTGTTGAACGGAAAACCAGATAATGTGGATGTATGTGTCGTTATGTGTCGGACACAGATACGGTGTGCTGGTTATGTGGGGGGTTAACGTCCTTTTCCACTACACACGGGTGATATCAAAGACGGGCCAACGAGGAAAAGGCCACAACTACTTGACTCCCGTTCGGGACACAAATACGGGATCGTGATGGGAAAACTAGAACTAGAACTAGACCTAGAAGAGATAGGACACGCACTCTCTTTATGAAAGACTTTGGACTGTGCCACGATGTGCCCTTTTCGCTCCGGCTTCAGGACGTCGGTGGTTCGTTTTCCAGATCTTACCGGACCACGACCGAGCGAGGGTCAAAATGGTGTTACTGCGTAATGTTGCCTTCCTCTTCGTGGTCCTACTGCCTCTTAGCCAGTCCAGGACTGTGTCCCAGCCTCACAAACGTAAGTACAGAACACTCAATCTTGCTGTCGGTCAACCTGTCAATCAGTTTGTGTATTGTGTTTTTATCGAGGATATTTGTTTTACAGGTGACAGGTTAAAAACAAGTCAGAAAAAAAAATAAATAGAACCCTTGTATAGCAAAATGATTCATGTTTGAAATTAAAAAATCAAAATCAAAAATACTTTATTTCCCATTAAATAACAAGTATTCATGGAAAATCGTCTTTGGACTCACAGCTTGAAACAAAATAAGAATGAAAAATTAAGATTTTAAGCCAATATAAACTAGGTTTGGCATGTGAAAGAACTTGACCAACCAAAAAAAAAAAAAACTCCAAACAAACAAACAAAAAACCAGAATGCTAATTAACTTGCAAATATAACAAAAGGAACCATGGGAACGGTTTTAACGGGTACACGTGCAGAGTCATACCCACATTTTTTTCAGGAAAACCTGTTGTTGTTGTTGTTGTTGTTGTTACAGGAAAAGTATCAGTGAGTTTCTAAACACGCACATGGACTGTCTGCTCGGCTGAATCCTAGCTAGCTGTCTGAAGTCTTTGTACCGTGGTGGTCGTTGGTGTTTGGAGGTTTTAATGGCAATGAAGGCGATTTCAAAGACTTGAAAAATGGAGGGGTCTTTCTAAGCCACCTAAAGCTGTTTGCGCTAAGACTATGAAAATAATAATGATGATGATGATATAGCGCACGGCTCCACCCTAACTGAGTGCTCACGACGATTAGGGAGAGGTTTTGAAAGGAAAGATAGTGGGGAAAAAAGGGAAAAAAGAAAAAAAGCTGCTGATGATTACTGGCATGAGGCACTGAAGAGATGAGTCTTCAGGCGCTTCCGGAATGCGGTAATGCTGACTGCCTCCTTCACTGTCTCAGGGAGAGAGTTCCACAAAACAAGAAAGACAAATTAGCAGCCAACGTTAGGGACATCACTTTGTACACGTACTTACTGCCCCTGGTGCCTGTCTCTAACTTTAAAAGCTGTAGTTGGCTTCTAGAATGAATGGACATTTTTTTGTTTTTGGTTTTTGTTTTGTTTTTTTTGTTGTTGTTTTTTTTTGGGGGGGGGGGAGGTGGAGGGGGAGGCTATCCTGTATATTGAACCGAAAACTCGAATACAAAACAACACTAAACCTACCCTGTGACCCGCTCGATCTGTGAAGGCTCGAACCAGTGTTTCGGGGACCTTGGTTGCTTCAGCAACGACGCGCCGTTCTTCAGTCTGTACCGTCCCCTCTCCTACCTGCCCCAGTCACCCGAGCACATCGACACCAAGTTCACCCTCTTCACCCGCCAGTCACCCACCCACGGGCACGTGCTGCACGCTGACGACACTGCGGGCTTGACACTGTCCACGTTTCAGGCCAGCAGACCCACCAAATTCATCGTCCATGGCTTTACCGACAATGGGGGCGTTGTGTGGATGTCGGTAAGCTTCAGTATAGGAGCAAAAACAAGAACAGGAACCGATCGGTGGTCTAGTGGTTAAGAGACTTGTTACCAATGCGAACGGTCAAGGGTTCGAGTCCCACTCGGGGCAAAGAATTTTTCCCTCTCGTATGTGGCACCGTTCATTCGGCCTATCGTTCCCTCCGGGTACTCCCTCTGCTTTGGAAATGTTCAGCCCATCAAATTTGAAAAATAAATTCAAGTCTAAATTCCGAAATTTAAATAGCTGAGCTGACCCTTCGCACCACGTGATTGTAATGTGTTTATGTCCAGTGTGTGTCCAGAGAATGCGAGTGATTCATGTGAGCGTGCGTGTTGGGTTCAGTTCGCGGCGCTTTGAGTCTATTCATGAAATTGGGTACAGCGCCTATACAATACTCATTATTATTATTTTTTTACAACGGTAGAAGTTACAGGCATGACGTTATGTTCAAACCAATTTCAAAACTTGCCGTTTCTATACTACATGGACTAAACTTGTTTACAAATCCAACTAACTGCCTCAGATTGCCATATTTTACTCTGCGCACAAATTTTAAAAGGGGCAAACATTCTGTGCTATTTTTAGCGGAATTACTACATACCCCGGATGCTATGACCGTTGTGTAACCTGTAAAGATCCGCTCATTATTATAATACGCTGAGCTCGCGCGGACCTCCGCAGGCCAAAACAGCTATTCTTGGAGATCATTCTCGGCTCCCTGTTACGTGCACTGTTCTATATATTACGCCAACGCCGTACTTACTTACTTACTTAGGCCCTTGGCTCCACGTGGAGCATAGGCCATCGACAACCCTTAGCCATCGCACTCTGTTCTGGGCTAGTCTTGCCACTCCAGTCCAGTTGGTCCCCTGCTTACATAGCTCTGCCTCAGTGCCCCGCCTCCAGCTGTTGCGAGGCCGGCCTCTCTTCCTTTTCCCCTGCGGGTTCCATGTCAGGGCTTGGCGTGTGGTGCTGGATGCTGGCTTCCTGAGGGTGTGTCCAATCCAGCCCCACTTCCTCCGCAGGATCTGCTTGGCCACTGGTTCCTGCCCCGCTCGCTGTTACGTGCACTGTTCTATATATTACGCCAACGCCGTGGCCTACATTAATTTTGAGTTCACAGATTGTATAGTATTGAAAACCAGAAAGTCTGATCACATCCCTGCCCCTGCCCCTCCCCCCCCCCACCTCCCCCTTTCCTCGATTCTCTCCACTGGCTACCCGCATTCAGTACGAAGTGGTATGTCTGTGTTACAACTCCCTTGCTGGTACAGTACTGGCCCTGCATATCTTGCCAGTTTGCTAACTCTGTACATACAATCCTGACAGCTCAGGGCCAGCATGTTAAAGTCAGGGTTCGGGAGTTTAGCCCCGGGTCAGAGTCTAACCCCGAACTAAACTAGCTCCAGGGTTAAATTTTCTGTTGTTGTTGTTGTTGTTTTGTTTTTGGTTTTTTTAATCAGGAAGCGGGTCCATTCCAGCAAGGTGCCTGTGTGTGTGTGTGTGTGTGTGTGTGTGTGTGTGTGTGTGTCTGTGTCTGTGTGTGTCTGTGTCTGTGTGTGTGTGTGTGTGTGTGTGTGTGTGTGTGTCTGTGTGTGTGTGTCTGTGTCTGTGTGTGTGTCTGTGTGTGTGTGTGTGTGTGTGTGTGTGTGTGTGTGTGTGTGTGTTTGTGCGAGTGTGTGTGTGTGTGTGTGTGTGTGTGTGTGTGTGTGTGTGTGTGTGTGTGTGTTTGTTGTGTGTGTGTGTGTGTGTGTGTGTGTGTGTGTGTGTGTGTGTGTGTGTGTGTGTGTGTGTGTGTGTGCGCGTGTGTAGAGCTATGAGTTGCTTTGCTGCGAGAATAAGCACTAGATTATTATTATTATTGTGAAATCTTAAAAAGCTTTCCCAGCGTGACTGATGGCCATCTCCATGTTGGTTTGTCGCAGGACATTAAAGACGAGCTGCTGAAGCAAGGTGACTACAACGTGGTCATCGTTGACTGGGGTCACGGCTCAATGGCTCTCTACGGCCAAGCTTCTGCGAACACGCGGGTTGTCGGGGCCCAGATAGCGCAGCTGATCAAATTCTTGCAGGTACGTCCAGGTCGTCAAATACTCGACCGTCTGTGATCGTGTATAGTTCTGAAAATTTCATCATCGTGATGCATCCTCTCGGAAAAGAAAGCTAGATATGTAATACTTGATATTCCTGCTGTTTTTATGTTGTTTTTTGTTGTTGTTGTTGTCCTGTTTTGTTTTTGTTTTTGTTTTGCTTTGTTTTGTTGTTGTTGTTTTTTGTTGGGTTTTTTGTTTTGTTTTTTGTTGTTGTTTTGTTTGTTTGTTTTTGGGGGAGGGCTTTGTTTTTGTTGGTGTTGTTGTTGTTGTTGCTTTTTGTGCTTTTTTAAACTTCTTTTTTTAGTATCAGTGGTTAATTTGTACCTCGTGTCACACGTGATTTTTAGGCTAACACAGAAGCCCGCCCAGAGGACATGCACATCATCGGACACAGTCTTGGTTCACACGTGGCCGGTTACGCCGGAGAGAGGCTGCAGTACCTCGGTAGGATTACTGGTGAGTGCAGAAACTTTTCGAGACGCCCTCATCTTTGAAAAGCCATGGGAGATGATCAGCTTCGAGCATTTGGCGCTCAACACAGCTGGTGTATTATTTTAGCCTGAAGTCACACTTTTTGCGGTCAAAAATGAAAAACTTGGTGTGGTCCGTATCTCTAACTCTGTGTGTGTGTGTGTGTGTGTGTGTGTGTGTGTGTGTGTGTGTGTGTGTGTGTGTGTGTGTGTGTGTTTCAGGTCTGGACCCGGCCCAGCCGTTCTTTGAACACATGGACAAAGCCGTGAGACTGGACCCGACCGACGCTCTCTTTGTGGATGTCATTCACACAGACGGCGATCGCTTCTACAGCACAGACTTTGGTGCGTCATCCCGTCCTTTTATTTTATTTTTCCAACATATTTCTCTACCTTGCGTCGTATTTGTACTTTTTCTGGAGAGAGAGAGAGACAATGACAATGACAATGACACTTTATTTTCCAAGGATAGAAGATTAGGTGCGCAGACCTGTCTTACATCTTGTCCTTGCTACTCTACACACACAGACACACACACACGGTTGCTAAACTACTATCAGTTGCTACAGCAATAAGGTGAACTCATAGTCAGTAATATATAAACAAGGCAAAGCACGTTTCAAAATTCAAAAACACACACCACACACTAATACATGTAGTACAAACACAGAGAGAGAGACAGAGAGAGAGAGAGAGAGAGAAGAAATGAAATGAAATGAAGCTTTATTTTCCAAGGATAAAAAGATACATACAAAGACCTGTCCTCTATCTTGTCCTTGCTAAACTAGGAAACTTACACTACAAAGATATCGCACGCACAGCTGCACATTATTAGAGAGAGAGGAAGGGAGTGTGTGTGTGTGTGTGTGTGTGTGTGTGTGTGTGTGTGTGTGTGTGTGTGTGCGCGCGTGGAAAGGGAGGAACAACACTTTCTATGGCCAACACCGGCAGACACCGACTTCTCTCCCTTGATTTGTGCGTCCCAAAATCCAACACAGGCACACTCTCTGGGGCACAGAGTCTTTCAGTGGAAAGTACCTCTGTGCACAGTGGGGAAATGGCGCTCACTGCGCTACCGTGACGGGCCTAAATTGTCTCGGTGCTCTCAAACACAAGGTCGCGCACTATGTCATCCTTGACCAGCTTTGAACCCAGAGGGATCCTCAGTGGCGCACGTGATGGCAGGCTGTCTTCAGAGTGAAAGTAGGCGTGTTTCTGAATCAGAGACATACATAACATGTCTCTGTCTGAATGGACAGATCTATTATTACATTCAGTCTTAGAGCACGGATGTGTATGCTTTTGTAATCGTCTCTTATTCCACCACAAGGCAGGTACGTGATCGTCTGCACCGTGCAATAATACTTGCCTGTAGAGTGCAACACCCTTGCCTGTCAGAGTGCAACCCCCTTGCCGTTTACTCACATCCTGTTGGATCAGTGTACCACGTAAACAGTGCCATCAAAGCGCAACAATAATTGTCCGCTGGCAAAGATTTTGCCCAAACCAAAAGTGGTCGGTTATTCAAGACTTCGTTTCAAATCGATTCATATGACACACAAGTCTTCGCTTTTAAAAAAAAATTTCGCCATTTTTAAAAATGGCGCTGGGTGTAAGCAGTCACATTTTCACAAAAAGGGACTGCACTCTGGAGTCTAACACAGGCAGACGCTGATTTCTCTCCCTTGATCCGTGTGTCCTCCACTGTCTGGCTGAAGATTTTGCCGGTTGCCTGGGTGGTTTACAATGTTGTTGCTTTTTTTTTATATTGTAGTTGGCAAACTATTGGTAATTCCATCGATATCTCACTCCCCCTACTTGTGCTCAGTCGGTATAGTTCGCCCGTTAGGGGGTGCAAATATATACCAGTCAATTCCGTCGATATTTCGGCATCAACAGTCGTCCACCAACGGGAGTGACTGTATCCCCGCAACGCGGCGGGAGGGGGTGCAAATGTACTCCGGGGTCTGGCGAGGTGCAGTCACGTGGCCGCTGACTTCGTTCTACGAATTTACTTTATGCGAAATATCGACGGAATTGACTGGTATACATTTGCACCCCCTAGCGGGCGAACTAGACCAACTGAGCCCTGTACTTGTAGTAATTCTATTTCAGGTTTGGGTATGGATGAGCCGTGCGGTCACGTGGACTACTTTCCAAACGGCGGTCACGATCAGCCAGGCTGCGAGGCCGATCCCATTACGCACTGGGCGCACGAGGGGCTCATCGCAGGTGCGTTCTAACCATCGACTCAGCCAACCCTGTTCCGGGTCCGTCGCTTCTCTATATTCCCATGCGACGACGTCTAACCGAGACCGAGCCGAGCTAAGTGATACCTAAGAAGAAAAAAAAATACTCGGTAACAAGGAAAGTGGACAGTTGCGAACAACTTTGAGGTCCCCGTGTTATTTCACAGTGTGCACAGAAGCTGTGGAAACTGTCGCACTCACCAGCACAGTACATTTTCAGCCTGTTTAGAGATTTTTTTTTCCTGCATGGGTTGTCCCCCGTGCATACACAGACCCGCAGCAAGCATGCATTTTTCGTGGCTGCTTTGTGCTCTGCCACGAAAAATGTGTGCTTGTTGCGGCAAGGGAGACAACTCACGCAGGCAATGTTGTTGTTGTTTGAAGGATCATGAAGTCCAGAACTTGCTTCTGTCTGTTGCAGGCACCTCGGAATTTGTTGCCTGTAACCATCTGCGATCCTACCACTTCTTCAACGAAACGATCAACAGTGTCTGCCCGTTTGAAGCGTACCGCTGCGACAGCGAGGATGACTTTAATGTTAGTACCAACTCTGTCCTGACAATCAGACGTAGTAGTAGTAGCAGTAGTGGTAGTGTTCCATTAAACTATGACCAATACACGTTTTGCATCATCCTGTAAAAGAGCATCTTTTATACATCATAGCCGGTCGTGAGTTCGAATCCCGGCTGGGACGTCCCCCCCCCCCCCCTGAAAACATCTTCAATTTTTTTAAGGAGGTCAACTTATTTTTTTTTTAAAAACATAGTCTTTCCATGTATATAGTCTTTCTTTGAACTCCGTGTTCAGTTTTTAAGTCCTGAAAGAAACTCATTTAAACCCATTAGATTTTTTAATATATATTTACATCCTGTTTTATTACATGCCCTTTTAGTTTTAATGACCTGGCAGAAAGGGACCTCGCTCTGCCGCGAAATAGTCTTTGTAGCTTGCGCGGCGTAAAGCCCTAAATAACTAACTCACTAACCCGGCTGGGGGCCAAATAGTTGTGCTGGCCTTTTTTCTCGTTGACCCGTCCGGCTATGATATCACCCTTACGTGGTGGAATAGGACGTTAAACTCCCAAAACACCACCCAACGCCATCTTGTTGACCCGTCTATGATATCCCTTACGTGGTGGAACAGGACGTTAAATTCCCAAAATATCACCCACCACCATCTCGTTGACCCGTCTTGGATATCACCCTTACGTGATGGAAAAGGACGTTAAACTCCCAAAACACCACCCACCACCATCCCGTTGACCCGTCTTGGATATCACCCTTACGTGGTGGAATAGGACGTTAAACTCCCAAAACACCACCCAACGCCATCTCGTTGACCCGTCTTGGATATCACCCTTACGTGGTGGAACAGGACGTTAAACTCCCAAAACACCACCCAACGCCATCTCGTTGACCCGTCTAGGATATCACCCTTACGTGGTGGAACAGGACGTTAAACTCCCAAAACACCACCCAACGCCATCTCGTTGACCCGTCTAGGATATCACCCTTACGTGATGGAAAAGGACGTTAAACTCCCAAAACACCACCCACCACCATCCCGTTGACCCGTCTTGGATATCACCCTTACGTGGTGGAATAGGACGTTAAACTCCCAAAACACCACCCAACGCCATCTCGTTGACCCGTCTAGGATATCACCCTTACGTGGTGGAACAGGACGTTAAACTCCCAAAACACCACCCAACGCCATCTCGTTGACCCGTCTAGGATATCACCCTTACGTGGTGGAATAGGACGTTAAACTCCCAAAACACCACCCAACGCCATCTCGTTGACCCGTCTTGGATATCACCCTTACGTGATGGAAAAGGACGTTAAACTCCCAAAACACCACCCAACGCCATCTCGTTGACCCGTCCAGGATATCACCCTTACGTGGTGGAACAGGACGTTAAACTCCCAAAACACCCACAGCACATCATAGTCTTGATTTTACTACAGGAATTAAGTCTGTGCTTCCAAGGAACAGTCCGTCGAAAACTGTTATAAATTTGTCTAAATGTTAGAATATGGGAATGAAATGCCGCTTGTCAGTATCCTCCATAAGTGTAATTGTACTTTGCTTTCAGAGTGGAAAATGTGTGCCGTGTAGCGGCGAGGCCTGTGGCTTCATGGGATTGCACGCGGACCGCACCAAGCCGGCAGGTGGCGCCACCAATGTCAAATATTACCTCAAGACAGGAACCTCTTGGCCATACTGTCGTAAGTTAGCTTTCTTATCGTTCTGGTGCCTTCCTCTATAGTTCAATGGGGAGCCGGGATAGCCGAATGGTAAGAGCGTTAGACTTCCAATGATCGGTACGTCGTGAGTTCGTATCCCGGCTGGGGCCAAATATTTGTGCTGGCTTTTTCATCGTTGCCCCGTCTTTGATGTCACCCGTATGTGGTGGAAAAGGACGTTAAACCCCCAAACACCCACCCTACCCACCCATTCTACTAGTGTTGATAGAAGTGTGCGGTTTTCGTCTCTCAGAAGGGGAGTCGAATGGTAGAGCGAAGGCCTTCCGATGCTCGGGTCGGATTCCCGACTGGGGCCAAATATTATGTGCTGGCCTTCTTCTCGTTACTCCGTCTTTGATATCACCCATACGTGGTGGAAAAGGACGTTAAACTCCCAAACACCCACCCACCCTCTCACCCTCGTCTCTCTGACCTTTCTGATCCATCTTCACGCATTGGGATTTAAATCGGCTGTAAAGTTTACCCTGTTATTTATTTATGGTGCTTAAGTTCGTTTACCAAATGAAGAGGGGAGCCGGGATTGCCGAGTGGTAGAGCGTTGGACTTTCAATGCTCGGGTCGTGAGTTCGATTTCCGGTTGGGGCCAAATATTTGTGCTGGCTTTTTCTTCGTTGCCCCGTCTTCGATACTGATCAGCCATACGTGGTGAAAAAAAGACGTTAAACTCCCAAACACCCACCCACCACAGGCGCGTAGGAAGAGGAAGGGGGGCCCACTCAGTCGGGTGAGCCATACGGCCGGGAGCGAAGAAGGGGGGGGGGGGAAGGTGTTGTGTGTGTGTGTGTGGTGTGTGTGTGTGTGTGTGTGTGGTGTGTGTGTGTGTGTGTTGACTGCGAAGGATTGTGTGTGTGTGTTGACTGCGAAGGATTGTGTCCAGCGACAGCAGAGCAAGGGGGCGCCACCACTGGTGGGCCCCCTCTCCTCTTATCAAAAGCAAGGGGGGCCCAAAGATATTCGGGCCCCCCTTCCAAAAATCGATCGTGGTTCCTACGCCCCTGCACCAAATGATGGTGAAGTGTACTGTATGATATGATCATTGTATAATATGGTATACTGTGCAGGCTACCACTACAAGGTGTCCCTGGACTTTGCCGCCAGTTCCAACGGTTACGAGAGTGAGGAGCGAGGACAGATGTTCGTGCATCTCACGGGCAGCACGGGCCAGACGCATACAGTGCAGGTCACTGACAGGTGGGTCCTTTGCTGTATTTAAACCTGAACGTTCCGTGCTGTGGTGCAAGGCGATGTCCTCAAAGTAAATCTAAATCTCCCTGGCTGTGTTGCAAGCACAGACCTAAAAAAGAGAGTCTGTGGTTGCAAGACAGTGTCCTCGCAGTAAATCTAAATCTCCCTGGCTGTGCTGCAAGCCAGTGTCCGCGAACTAGGCTACATCTTAACTTCCCTCCTGTCACGCAATGCAGTGTCCTCACAGTAAATCTAAATCTCTCTGGTTGTGTTGCAAGCCAGTGTCCGCGAACTAGGCTACATCTTAACTTCCCTCCTGTCACGCAATGCAGTGTCCTGACAGTAAATCTGAATCTCCCTGGCTGTGCTGCAACCCAATATCCGCAGCGTAAATCAGAATGCCCCTTGTTGTGTTGTAAGTCAGTGTCTTGAAAGTAAATCTAAACGCAGTGCGTACACCCAGGCGTATTCGCTGCCATGGCATCCTGAGCAGTATCTTGAACTACCGCTTGGTACATGCGCAGGAAAGATGTACCCCGTATCCGACCTCCTCCTGACCACTCCTTTCTCGAGTATTGTCGGTACATTTTCGCCCATAATGCTGAAAATGCCGACGTCAACATCCAGCCAAAACCAGAAACATCGAACCCTTTATTTCTGTTCCCACAAGTACGGATGTTAACTCCCTCCATCCTTTCTCCTTAGCAACGGCAAGTTTTAAAATTGGTATGAATATGCCTGTGACTTCTACCGGTGTGTGTGTGTGTGTGTGTGTGTGTGTGTGTGTGTGTGTGTGTGTGTGTGTGTGTGTGTGTGTGTGCTGATAATGGTGACGATGATGAATTTTGTATGTTCATTAGTGTACCAAGGACAGATAGTAAGAGAGACCTGTGCGTCTATTATCTCAGCCTTGAAAAATAAAGTTTCAGTCAGTCAGTCAGTCAGTTTTGTTCTTGTTCAGTTCCGTGTACTTCAAATCTGGCCAAACCTACACCTACTTACTGACGTCACCAACCGACCTTGGCGATATCCACGACGTGACCCTTCGCTGGCACCATGCCTCAGCCGTTCTGGACGTTGGTTCCTGGAACCTCCTGGGACTCCGTCATCCCCAGCTGGCTATAGACGCTGTCCACGTGTCCAGTGGCGAGACTCACACCACGTAAGTGTTTACTGACAAATTTAAAAATCTCCATACGTTTGTCAGGGATACAACAACACCGTGGAAAACTGTTAACACCACTCGCCAGTGCAAACTTTCAGTGAGTTAACTATGAGTGCTTTACGTCCGAAAATAGTTATGAAACAGAGAGCGAAGGTGTGAGTTATGACTTTCCATAACCCGCTCAGTGGTTTACGAGTTCACAGTTACGTCATCAACCAGAAAGTGCGTCATTTCAAACATTTGGAACTGATCCGTCACGGCCGGTGCTCGGTTATTTTACTCACTTTTGGGGGTGAAAAGTTATTTTCCTTGCATCACGTAAAAATAAAAAAAAAAGATCGCACAGAAAATTCTCTGAGAAGTATTTGCGAGTGCACTTTTGAATGTCAGTACATGAGCCCATGCTTTGAATGATATTCTTCTTAACATGAAGCAATTTCATCTGCCCTACTCAACATTTCCTCACAAGTCAGTGCGCAGAATTTTGAGAATTACAAAAGTCACTAGTCACCCCACCAGAAAAATAAAATGTCGCAGAAAATGTATGCGGCTAGAGCAGTAGAGGTAAAAGTCTGAATGCTCGTGGTATAAACCCTCGATGCTTCGATTGTTTGCGTAGCTACCTCACCGGAGGCTCGGTAGCTACACAAACAATCGAACCGTCTCGGGGTTAGTCTTTCGCCGTAAACCGCTCGAACTAATCATGTAAGCTCTATTCATGGAATGCATCAGAATCAGTCACTTGGGGACACAATATAGCATCTGAAATAATAGTGTACCGAACGTTTGGTTGAGGAATGATTGCCTTCAATCTTTTACTGGTGTAGTCAGGTTCTGTTCTGTTCTGTTCTGTTCTGTTCTGTTCTGCTCTGTTCTGCTCTGTTCTGTTCTGGTCTGGTCTGGTCTGGTCTGGTCTGCGCTGCTCTGTTCACTTCTCTTCTGTTACTTTCCGTTCCGTTCGGTGTTCCCGTTTCTTTTAACTGGACTGGGGCGTTTAGAATATGTACACTTCTGATCTTTTTACGAAAACAAAAAAGTCGGTTTTCTATAGTAATGTGGTTACATTGTTCAAGTTGTTCTTCTGGACAGGAGAAAGCACTCGATTCGATCAAAACTGAGCTGATGCAAATCTTCAATCCGACAGTCGGAATTTTACAACTTCCAATAAACAGGAATGTCACGCTGTCTCAAGACGATTCCCCCCCCCCCCTTCCCCCCGCCCCTCCCCCCCCCCTCTCTCTCTCTCTCTCTGTCTCTCGCCAACACAACTCGGAACGGAGACTGGCAATAAAAAGTGTCATTAACGCAAGAGGATTACCCATGTAACTGCTTGCATGTGTTCTGTGTGTTTCAGCTTCAATTTCTGCGAGCATGGAACGTCGGTGGAGACGGATCACAGCCAAGTATTTTCCAGGAAATGCTAATAGGCTTACACTAATCGCTGTATTAATTCATACAAAGAACAGCATGCTTTGTCTTGAGCGATAAATTTACGCGAATCTGTTCCTGCATAATAAATACAGCGATTGTCCCTCTGTTGTCTGGAATCCTGGTGTTACACGCGTGGTATACTTCCCAGCGTGATGTGCCCCGGGTCTAAGCAGCTTGAGGCTGAAAGTGCCCCGGGTCTACTCAGCTGTAGGCTGGAAATGTTCCGGGTCAATGCAGCTTCAGGCTACAAGTGCCCCGGGTGTATTCTGCTTTAAGCTGGAAATGCCCCGGGTCAATGCAGCTTCAGGCTACAAGTGCCCCGGGTCAATGCAGCTTCAGGCTACAAGTGCCCCGGGTCTATTCCGCTTTACGCTGGAAATGCCCCGGGTCAATGCAGCTTGAGCTCGAACTAAAGTAGCTCTAGGGTTAAATTTTCTGTCTGTTGGTTGTTGTTGTTGTTTTTTACCAGGAAGCGGGTCCATTCCACCATGGTGCCTAAGACGTTAGGGAAGGATTTTTTACTACCTTTCTTCGCTTCCTTTTTTTACTTAATTTTTGGGTTTTTTGTTGTTTTTTTTGGTTTTGGAGTTTTTTTTGTCCTAGTCTGGGTTAGGCCTGTAGCCGTGGGTTAAATTAACCTCGAGTTTTACATACGGGCCCAGGTGTCTAGGTAGTGTGGTGATAGATACCACGAAAACGAAAACGAGAACGATATGATAACATTAGCCCCTTTAAAATGCTTTTTACTGGAGAAACATTCGATAAACGTACGCTGAAGTTTTAATCTGAAATATTTTCATTACCACGCACGGTCAGCTGGATAACTTTCTTCATTGTAACCACACTTTAGGCGGTCGGTGGTCTAGTGGTTAAGAGACTTGTCACCAATGCGAGAGGTCAGGGGTTCGAGTCCCACTCGGGGCCAAGAACTTTTCCTTCTCGTATATGGCACCGTTCATGCGGGCCGATCGTCGGGGGTTCTCTCCGGGTACTCCGGCTTCCTCCCCCCCCCCCGCCCCGCCCCCCTTAGCTTTGGAAATGTTCAGCCCACCAAATTTGAAAAATAAATGCAATTCTAAATTCCGAAATTTAAATAGCTGAGCTGACCCGTCGCACCACGTGATTGTAATGTGTTTATGTCCAGTGTGTGAGAGAATGCGTGTGATTCACGTCAGCGTGCGTGTTGGGTTCAGTTCGCGGCGCTTTGAGACAATTCATGAACTTGCGTAAAGCGCCTATACAGTACTCATTATTATTATTATTATTATTGAAAAAAATAAACCCTCTAATCGCTTCCCTATGTTTTATTATAATTACGATAGGACAACATTTAAACCGTTATCACTTTAATGTCACAGACTTGACACACACGACGACAGGAAAGTATGAAACACACGTGAATATACCGTGAAAAGTGTGTCATTTCACAACCATGGTTTTTGTACTTTAAGGTTGATCGATATGAGTAAAAAGTATGAAATATATGCTTGTATCACATGTACGTATCTAGAAATGCTGATCCAGTGATGAGAAAGAAAACTATTGTTGACTGAGAAGAACACAAAAAGGGGAGGAGTGGGGGGGGGGGGGGCTTTAAAATGATAATCCTTAACCCTTTCAGCCCTTGCTGGTTCCAGGCCTGAATGCTGTCCCTGTCCTGGGCACTTTTTTGCCTAGCCAGTCAGTCAGTTAAAAAAACCAAAATCGCTCAAACCCATGTGTAGACCTGATCGATACAAAGGAAAGGAAGTGCACAGCAGAGTAATGCCCCTTGCTTCATGAATATTCAGTAGTCTGGCCAATGAGTAGCGAGTAGAAATTTTCACTAGCTCGCAGGTACATGTACCTGCATAGGCATACACGGAGGGTTCCTCGCGCAGGTACATGTATCTGCGTAGGGCTGAATGAGTTAAGATGCTTGTGACGATGTTCAATTGTACATATGCTAATTTCATGTGATATGTGCAGATCTAACTTGAATCTGCTACTATGCAACAGCAACAACAACAAAAAATGTAGTCTATATTTGACACTGACGCGCGATGAAAAGCAGACAAGAAAGAAAAGATAACCAAAACTATCACAATAACATGCGTACGTTCGGACCACCATGTCTCGCTCATAACTCTCGGCTGAGAAATGTTCAGGCTAAATACGACCCTTGTTCCAAAATCTGGTCTGCGATTGAATGTTCCAATGTGTCTTTTTAAGTCCGTTTTTCAAACTTTGGGGCGATCCATACTAGTTCCTCATGTTTTATCCCCATTGTCACGTTTCATTATCACAGGAAAACAATAACAACAATATTCGGTCGGCGAACCATATGTTTCAATGCTTTCTTACATGTCTGTTTTTTGGAGAAAAAACAACAACAAAAAAACAAAAAAAAAACCAAAAAAAAAAACCCTGGCAGTCCATAGTATTCTTCATTTTTCATTGTCTCAGTGTCACGTGACACAGTCACAGTCAAACAAATCCAAACGGACGTGAAACCAGAACTGGTTCTTGGAAAACGAGTTCAAAGCTGGCATTTCACTCCTCTGTTCTTGTCAGTGAAACAAAAAGTTTAGTGCTGTGTTCGCTGTCCCTATAATATCAGCACTTCCTTACACAGTGTATGTCAACATGCTCGCGCACAGTGAAAGATTGTTCAGCAGTCTTCAGTCCGCCTCAATGTGGATCGCACGTGAAAAGTAGACGGAGCACAAACACAGAGGCGCGCGAACAATACATGTATATGTCTTCTGGCTGGGCAGTTCATGAAGGGACGCCTACACTCCTGTCAGTCAAAGTGCCGAGCCAACAGAATTCAGCCATTCGCGTCCCGCGACATAATGAGCACAACAGCTTTTTTTAGCCAGACACTACAACGTGGGCAGCAGTTTGATATGACTGAAACATGGAAAGAAGGCAGTACGCCCATTGACATCATTTTAGGAAAAACACCATGACGCCAATGTCTTTCATCTTGAAATCACCTCTTCTTCCATAAACCGGCCTGGTAGAGCGTTGGACTTCCAATGCTCGGGTCATGAGTTCGAGACCCGGCTGGGGCCAAATATTGTGCTGGCTTTTTCATCGTTGCCCCGTCTTTGATATCACCCGTATTTGGTGGAAAAGGACGTTAAACTCCCAAACACACACCCACCCCCATAAACCGGCCTCATGGACGTACTGTGTTTTGGCCAATACACGGCAGAGGAAAGAAGCGAGGTTTTGGCCTCTGGTCTTGCTGTGTGGCTTCGTCTACTACGCCAACTGGCGTCACAAACAATTCGAGTTTTGCTCAGGAAATCCGTGTCAGCAGTCACAGCTGTCATTCTGAACAGACAGTCCAAGTCCGTATAAAGTAAAAGTAGGCGCCGATTCTTTTTATCGTTGGAACTTCAGTCAAAGAGGGACCGAAGTTCATTTCATCAGTTCAACATAAACAGGTAATATTCAGCTGGCTGCGTGCGTCATCCTTTGCTGACGAACCTGAAGCATACTTCATTCATGAAGAAGAAGAAACAATGGTAAGAATTAAACGGGCAACATAAGCGCGCTAACACAATGCAGTAGAAGTGCTGGTTCACATGAGAAAGACGAGCGTTTCACAGAGGATGAGGCTCTCTGGGTGGTGTGGTTTGGCCCGCTGGACGATTCCAATGTACCTGGAAAGACAACGCAACCACACTTACAGGCTGGAATCAGAAATGTTTGATGCACATCGCATGACATACTGAGTGCAATTTTAACGGGCTAGCTCC
Organism: Batillaria attramentaria; assembly: GCA_018292915.2. Classification (NCBI taxonomy): domain Eukaryota; kingdom Metazoa; phylum Mollusca; class Gastropoda; family Batillariidae; genus Batillaria; species Batillaria attramentaria. The sequence goes on along the minus strand of JACVVK020000031.1, from coordinate 728,236 downwards.
ATCTTTGCTAAGTCAACTTGGACCAGTTTCACTCGTGGGTGCACTTAAGTCCGGCTCCAAATATTCTATCTTGATGATTAGTACAGCTCTTAATGCGATACGCGGGTCGACCATTGAAGTTCTACGACTGTTGATACACTACTGCCAGCGCTCAGTGCAGTCGCCGTGTCATCGAGTACGCTTTCTGTTGGCTCCGTGCCAGCATTACAGACGCTGTCACTGTCCAGGTATTTAAATATTGTGATGGTAGATGCCACGAAAACAGCTTAGAACGATCTGTGAGCATAACAATGGTAGCCCACACTCACTAACTAACGATACCATCATACTCGCTTTCAAAAATTTTTGCGGGGAGCCGGGGTAGTCGAATGGTAGAGCGTTGGACTTCTAATGCTCGGGTCGTGAGTTCGATCCCGACTGGGGCCAAATATTTGTGCTGGCTTTTTCATCGTTGCCCCGTCTTTGATCCCCCTATGTGGTGGAAAAGGACGTTAAACCCCCAAACACCCACCCACCCTACCCTCAAAAGTTTTTGCTAGAGCAAGGCAAACTTTATTGGATTTTAAACCCAACAGTTTACAAAAATTGTACGTCGATTTGACTCTAACAGGAAACGAAGTGCTTGTTGCGCTCCTCTTGAAACGCCGAACATTCTAGAATGAAATGAAATTCATCCCCTATTGAGCCATGAGAGGCTTTTAACTTTCTGCACTTGCCATCCCCTGCTGGCCACGTT
>JACVVK020000031.1:700000-725000 GCA_018292915.2 Batillaria attramentaria | reverse complement strand
TTTATGCGAGGAAAATGAAGAAGAAGGAGACGTGTTTCACTTTAACTCAATCCCTACCAAGTGAGTTTGGGGTTGTGCCCCAGTGGCCTCACTATTTTAAAAAAAATCGTGAATAATTTATGTCTGGATGGATTTCAATTTGGTTTAGTGGGAGTGTTGCGTGGTTTATTATACTCGTGTTTGCTGCAGTGACAGCCGTCAAAAAAACGCTAATCGTGCCTGATTTTTGCATACCAAAAAAGAACATATATTAATTTTACAAAAGGCAAATACGTTTTAGATTTTTTTCACCATCATTTTACACTTGTGTATGGCTATTTATCAGCACAAACTTGGCCCCTAAACCTAAAGCTCAGTATTCTGACTTCTAACCCTAACCTCATTCAAATTAGGTTACAAGGTATAAACATCCTTCAAGCTACGTTACTATCCCTAAACTAACCCAAAAATTCCGCTATATTAGTATAGATAGCCTTGTTTTCGGTAGTTTTCCGTTGTTTTCGGTAATTAGTAGGACCCCACTTTACCCATTTGCTCGGCTTAAAGCTCAGGGGGTCGGTTTTTTTTGAAAATCTCGTATACATCACCCGAGACCTATAATTGATTCAGGGATCTTCACGAGGATTTCCTGTCTGTTTCCGGTGTTAATTCTTCCAGACAATTTGCAGATTTCACCATCAAAAGAAACAACGTGAAACCAAAGACCCTAGATCCGCTACGATCTTTTAGGGTCTTAGCGGATCTAGGGTGGTTGGTCAAACCACGCGCGGAATGCAATTTGATCGGAAATGCGGTACCAGACACCCGTACCCCCTCTCCCATCGATCCCCCACGCCCCTACGCCTCCTACACACACACACACACACACACACACACACACACACACACACACACACACACACACACACACACACACACACACACACACACACAAAGAGAAAATCCCTCAGCTCTCAGAACTCCGGGAATCGTTCAATGGAATCGTTGAATGGGAGTAAACGCGGTTCCCCTATAAACAACATTATTTTCTCCAGGCACTCAGAAGCGAATCGAATGCGATGATGGAAAACTTGCTCTCACATCTCTTATTTCCACATTAAAGTGATCCGGCGATCCAAAAAAAAAAAAAGGAAAAAAAAAACCCCGCCTTTTTTCAGCAGGATTTCCATCCATGTGGCAAAAGCAGGCGATATGAAGGGAGAAAAGGCGCTCAATGTTTGCAGGCCACTTTTTCTGCCCATCGCCCTTAATAAGATCAGACCGTTCGGACGCAAATCAGCTTATACCCGTCACCTTCGTTTAACCCGGTCCAACGCCCGTTCGTGTAGTTCTGATCAGATTTTGTAGTTCTCTAGCTGAAGGCGGGGGTTGGGAGGGGGGGGGGAGCTGAGTTTGCACTGGTGGCAGAAACTGGCAGATGTAGACAGCTGGCGAAAAGTGGCAGGAATGCTGTCAGTTCTACAGTCAGCGTCAAAATAAAGTATCCACCTGCTTCAATAAAATCTTTTGGAAAACCAAAAGCAGAATGATACATATATTTGGTGTTTTTAAGTCATTGGCCCATTTGTCTAAAGGGTGAAGAAAGTGTTTTTGTTGTGATGAGGAAACCACATAAGCCATACACGCTTGGGTGCACATGGTGTCAAAATCAAAAGTCACAAGAAAACAAACACCATTTACAGTCGAATTTACACAGAGATTTTATGGTTTTATTCTCACTAAAAATAACAGTAAGCATCTGACAGCATTTCTGCTCCTTTATTGAAAGTGAAGTATACGTGGTATGTTTGTCGGATTTACTTAGTTACATCTCTGATTCTCAGCTCTATACAAGTAGGGACGGAAAATCAGTAACATGAGTGTTTTTACACACTTATTTTTCATTTGTCGTGGCGCGCATCACCCTCTCAAAATATCGCACTCTATTCTGGGCTATTCTTGCCACTCCAGTCCAGTTGATCCCCTGCTTATATAGCTCTGCCTCAGTGTCCCGCCTCCAGCTGTTGCGAGGCCGGCCTCTCTTCCTTTTCCCCTGCGGGTTCCATGTCAGGGCTTGGCGTGTGGTGCTGGATGCTGGCTTCCTGATGGTGTGTCCAATCCAGCCCCACGTCCTCCGCAGGATCTGCTTGGCCATTGGTTCCTGCCCCGCTCGCCCCCACAGTTCTTCGTTCCGGATCTTCTCTGGCCAACGGATGTTGAAGATGCGCCTCAGACAGGTGATGAGAAATGTCTGGATCTTCTGTTGCATCGTCTTCGTTGTCATCCATGTTTCGCATCCGTTCCATTAATTTTGGACTATGTTAAAAAAAAAAAGCATTGTCAGTATCTGCAAGACTCTGCCATCCATAACCGGGCGGTTTCGGAAGAACTGTATTTAGTGCAATACGAGGACAGCGGCACTTTTTTTTCTTCTTTTCCTTTTTTTCTTTTAGGAGCACAGGTTCCTGGTTCATTGATTCTGAGTTGGATTTATGTGTGTCCTGTGAAAATATTCTTTCCCGAAGCACGGCCATTTGCAGTCGGAAATGTTCTTGCCCGGCAAGGAGGCCCATTTTGTATTGACTCGGCCGGCTGTGTAAATATGGATAAGATGGAAATTATACGGTTGAAGTTTGTGCATCGTCTCGGCACTGGTGTCATTCGGATGAGTCCAGCAATTTGCTGCAGACTGTATTTGATGCAATGCTTCATTTTGGAGGACCCAGCGTTTTACATTCGCGCTCGACGCTCCCTCTCCATCCCTTGTTTCTGACGACGTCCAAATGACATTGCACTTCTTTTTTCTTTTTTTTCTTTTTCTTACACGACAAGCGGAGAGTGCTCAGAATATTCAGTCAGCATGTCTTTCATGAACAGATTTGCAAGTATTGCAAGTGGCAGCTGATGCTGGGAAGATCTATCGTCATTTTGCAAGACGACCTAAACCTGCTTTAGATTTAATAAGCGCTTGTTCCCTTTCAGCATTTTATGTCGAGATGATATTGTTTGCTGTGGCCATACAGATGTTTGTCGGGAACAAGAAATTTATCTCTTTCAAAAGATTCAATATTCAGATGATTGCAAAAGAAGGAGAGAGAGTTTTTTCCCCCGACGTCTTTGTACTTGAGTCCTCGGGTAACATGCAAGTGCCGTTCAAATTTGAACAGAAGAAAATTCTCATCCGTCAGTGCCGTCAGCTTCAAATTGCCAGTTTCAATCTTCCCAGCACATCGTGTTCCAGAAACCTATTATGTTGCACGCTATGCTTAAAGCTGTCCTTTTTTTTCATACGACTGCGTGAGAATTACAATCCTGTGCCCCCGAGACTTTTCTCTTCATTTCCTCTACCCCAACCCCCCCCCCCCCTCATCCCTCTTTCCCCCCCCCCCCAAACCCACCTCCGTCCCCCGACAAAACTCCTACCCATCCATCCACCCCCACATATGTTTGCTTCGTGTCTTCTCGTCTTTTAAAGTTGCTTCCCTGCTGTAAGTCGGGATTGCCGAATGGTAGAGCGTTGGATGTTCAATGCTCGGGTCGAGAGTTCGAGTCCCGGCTGAGGCCAAATATTTGTGCTGGCCTTTTTCTCGTTGTCCAGTCTTTGATATCACCCACACGTGGTGGAAAAGGACGTTAAACTCCTAAACACCCACCTACACCCCCCCCTCCTGTAAAAAAAACCGCAGATTTACAGAAGCAACAATGGCATTCATATTCTTGTTCTTTTTTTCTTTTTCTTTTTTTCGACGACCATCCCACTTATTATTGTGTTTCTTATTGTCCTCCTCTTCTTCTCGTCCTTTTAAGCATTTTTTTCTCTTTCTTTTTTTTTTAGAGATACTTAAAGGAGCAAGTTTTATGATGGTACCTCATCGTCTTCTTACACTGTGGGGTGGGGAGATGGAAAATGTACGGGAAGGGGCTTTTCCCATCGCCTCGGCGTAGCATTCTAATACCTCTCTCTACCTCTCTACCTCTCTCTCTCTCCCCTCCCCCTCTCCCCCCCCCCCCCTCTCTCTCTCTCTCTCTCTCTCTCTCTATCTCTTCTTTTCTTTTTCTTTTTCTCTTCTAAAATTCGGACAAGAACATGCACATTTCAACCTCCTTTTTCACGCCCCTTCACAGACAAGAAGACTGACGTGATTGCCCGCAGGCGTGATCGTCTGGTCTGCGAGCATCCTCCACCGTCCATTCGGATCGCGTTAACGTCTATTTAGCGCGTCACTCGCCTTGTTCCCCAGCCATCGTCTGGCCGGCAAAGGGGGTTGGCGGGCCGACACCGAGGGCGTCAGGGAGATCGGTCCCAGATCTACTCACACTGCGCTGTTAGATTATAAATCAATTGTGCAGGGCTGTCTCTACGTATCTCCGTCGCCGTGGGGTCCTTTTCGGACCTCATCAGGGTCTTATGGGATGATGTCTGCGCCGCATCTCTCCCCCCCCCCCCCACCCCCACCCGCTTTCATGGGACGGTCTTGTTGCCTGTGTTGTGTAAGCTGGTTAGAGGTCTTCAGGGTGGGTAAACGCCGTTGGTTTGTGATACGCTGTGGGATGGCGATACGTAGGTAAAAACACACTAGCTTTCTAGTTAGGCTTGTATCTGACAGGGTGGGCAAAGACCTTGGATGTTTCCAAGATCTTTGGGGTGGGTGTTTTTTTGTTTGTTTGTTTTTTTGTTTTTTTTGAGGGGGGGGGGGGTAGGTAACGTCCTTTTCCACCACATACAGGTGATATCAAAGACGGGTCAACGATGAGAAAGCCAGCACAAATATTTGGCCCCAGCCGGGATGATTCGAACTCACGACCCGAGTATTGGAAGTCCAAAGCCGGCTCTACCATTCGGCCGCCCCGGCTTCCCTTGTATCTGACAAAGTATAAGTTTGTGCGGCATACTTTTACGCATCTACTACACGCTAAGAAACTGGCGCAATGTGGATGAGTTTGACCACCAGAATCAGCCTCGCGATGGATCGAAGTTAGCACACTAAAACCTCGCCGATTTCGTCAAAATATGCTCACTTACCGCCATTTTTCAAGCTGTTCCTGCAATATTATGTAGGTGCGCCGATTTCTCAGAGTGTAGTAGGTGCATAAAATATGCCGCAAACATGTCTCAAAACACGCTGAGAAGACAACAGGAAAAAAAAAAAGAAGCAAAAAAAAGAGCAAAATCTGCATGAAATGATGAAACAGGTCAACGGCGGAAGTAGAATGTTTGTAACAAACCTGTGCGCGCGCATGTGGTGACACTTCCGTCTACAGCAAAGTCTGATTCTCCGTCCAGCTCGGGTATGTCGAGTACCTCCAGAAACACTGACGACTGTTGGGAAGGTTTGTTCAGGGCGTAGTTATTCAGAGTCAGCAGCTGGTCTGTCAAATGACATCAATCAATCAATCAATCAATCATTATAATTATCATGGGTTTTTTTTCTTCATCGTCATTACAATCATCATCATCACCATCTGTGTTTGTAGTTGTTATTGTTGGTTGTTTGCTTGCCTCTTTGTTTTGGTTCGTCGCTCTTGTCGTTGTTGTTTGTTTGTTATTTTAGTTCTGTTGGTGTTTTTATTTCTCTTTTTCCTTTTCTTGCTTTTTCTTTTTTCAAATTTTTTTCCTTTTTTTTTTTTTTTTTTTTTTGGGGGGGGGGGGTATTTGTTTGTTTGTTTGGGGGTTGTTGTACTGTTGGGCGGTTTTTGTTTTGTTTTGGTTTTGTTTTGGTTTTGTTTTGGTTTTGTTTGTTGTTGTTGTTGTTTGTTGTTGTTGTTGTTGTGTGTGTGTGTGTGTGTGTGTGTGTGTGTGTGTGTGTGTGTGTGTGTGTGTGTGTGTGTGTGTGTGTGTGTGTGTTTTGTTGTTGTTGTTGTTTTGTTTTTTGTTTGTTTGTTATTGGGTGTTTTTTTGTTGTTCTTGTTTTTGTTTTGTAGTTGTTGTTGTTGTTGTTTGGGAGGGCGCTGTTGTTCTTTGTTTGTTTCTTTTCTTTTCTTTTCTTTTCTGAGTGGGGGGGGGGGGGCAGTCGCGATTATTAACAGTGAGTTTATTAAGTACCCTGACGAAGAAAGACATACTTGACACAAATATCTCGACAGAAACTCCTTTTTTTAAAATTTAACACACACGCTGCCACAAAACCAGCGTCAAAATAAACCGGGAGAAAACTGGCCGCAGCTGCGCCAACGTGAATTTAGCTGAAAACGTCTCAAGGCATTCATTCATTTTAACCTCAGGAAACGCTTCTCGATGCAGTTTTTTTGCTCTCTTAAGCAAGTAACACAGTCATTAAGGAGTTGACACTTTTTGGCTGGCTGCTGGCTGCGACACACCTAACAAGCAACTCGAGAGTTCTTTAGTAGCGGTTGCTACCCTCCACACCCGAACACCTTGAATTGATCCTCGGCGAAAGAAAGCTAAAAATATCAGTAAACATCCCGAACTTCGTCAACAACCTCGTTTTTGCCCCCCCCCCCCCCTCTCTCTCTCTCTCTCTCTCTCTCTCCCTCTCTCTTTATTGATTTCATTATACTTTTGAACGTAGATGTAGTGTTTTTTTAATCTGTTTTTGTCTGTTTGATTTTTGTTTTTCCTTTTATCTGCTTTCATCTGCTAGTGTAGCAACGACAAGTTGCAAAATAGCCATGTTGCCTATAACTTTTACCGTTGACAGAAAAAGGATATGCCTTTGTCTTTCCTTTTTGCGGGAGCAGATTAAATTTTGTTTTTGTTTTCGTGGGGTTATGTTGTAGTGTTTTGGGTTTGTGTGTGTGTGGGGGGGGGGGGGAGGGGGGGTCTTTTGATTTGTTTTGTTTTGGGGGTTTTTGTGTGTTTTTTGTGTGTTTTTTGTTTTTTTGTTTTTTGTTTTGTTTTGTTTTGTTTTGTTTTGTTTTTGTTGTTTGTTTTTTTTTTTGTTTGTTTGTTTCTGGGGGGAGGTGTTGTTGTTGTTTACACTGTATCTTAGTTATAAAGCTGCATTTGGGGGCATTTCGAACAATCCTTAAAGCGTTCGCAAAAGCAATTACGCCGGCAATCTTAACACCACCCTGCAAGGAACCTGAGTCAGACCGAACCCCTCCACACCACAGTGCAGTTCGCCTCTGGGAAAACGTCCGCTACTTTTAAGCTAATGAAGTGAGGAAGTCAACAAGAACTTCACATTTCTGACTGCCTGCGCCAGACGGCGACTAACAAGAAAATCGAGGGGTCTTGAGTGACAGCCGTCGCCGGAAAGTTAAAGGCCCTAATTTGAAGATTTTTAGGCTCACAGATCTGTTTTAGTGGTATCTAGCCTCACACCGCTGAGACGCACGCACAAACACGTGCACAGACAGGCTTGCGTTCTGCTGACTAAAAGGGGAGCCGGGGTGGTCGAATGGTAGAGCGTTGGACTTCTAATGCTCGGGTCGTGAGTTCGATCCCGGCTGGAGCCAAATATTTGTGCTGGCTTTTTCATCGTTGCCCCGTCTTTGATATCACCCGTATGTGGTGGAAAAGGACGTTAAACCCCCAAACACCCACCCACCCTCAGCTGACTAAAGAGGTGGGTGGGTGGGTATTTGGGAGTTTAACGTCCTTTTCCACCACATACGGGTGATATCAAGGACGGGGCAACGAGAAAAAGGCCAGCACAAATATTTGGCCCCAGCCGGGATTCGAACTCACGACCCGAGCATTGAAAGTCCAACGCTCTACCATTCGGCCACCCCGGCTCCCCTCAGTTGAGTAAAGCCAAAACGCAGTAATAATAATAACAATAATAATAATAGAATATTTATATAGCGCCTAACCTTATGTAAGCTCCAGGCGCTTTACAGAAAATACATATTTATTCATATTAAGACCTAAGAAAATACAAAAGACAGATACAACAAACACGAGACAGGTAAAACTGACAAAACAGATAAAACTAATAAAACTCAAGTCCACACACACACACACACACACACACACACACACACACACACACACACACACACACACACACACACACACACACGTTCCCTGCGCGCACACGCACTCACACCAGCAGAACGACAACATGGCACAGCTATGTGAGGGTGAAGAGGTGGGTTTTCAGTCGGGACTTGAAGGATTCCTTGTTTGAACTGTTTCTGTAGGTGGCGATTTTGAAGCCGAGTTGTCCTCGTTTGCACGGCCATGAAAAGTCACCGTGTTGCACTCGGAGCTTTACTAATCTATAAGAGACTATTTCTAGCGCACAAGTGCAGTAACATGCGTAACTGTTCCGAAACAGAAGTCTCCCGATATAAAACCTAGCAATGGTAGTAATAGCGCCTTTTATAGAAAGGTGTGTCATTTTCTGACGTCATGGTCGAAAACGTCATCCGCGCTGAATCGATAGTTTGCGGTCACGGTACGGTCTTAAGAACAGTACCTAACGGGAGATCGTTCATTATGAAAAGTGATAATCCTCTCAATTAGTCAGTTAGTCAGCCATTATAGACCGGGGCGCCGAGTCCCACAGACCAAAGTCTCGGCTGAAAATCTCGCGAGTTCACGCATGTTTTGGGGCAACAACGCGAACGGTCTATTGATCCGGATGAATATTTGTGATGCTCCTGGGCATCTAGTATACACTTTTACCAGGGTAGGTATAATTTATGAGGTCCATCGTACTAAATGCGTAGTGCAAACAGACAACTCTGCCTATTATTTCTGGATAAAAACAAAGTTGGATATCCATGTTTTTGTTTTGCAAGAAATGGGCAGAACTTTATTTGTGAGTGAAATGTCAACAAGTTCCGCAATATTATCACGGAGAGATTTTCTGTCCATAACAAAATGAATAACTCGATAGAGTATTACCATCAACACGAACCTTAGAGATGATAATGATGATGATGATGATGATGATGATGATGAAACGTTTCTGATAGAGCATTTAGGCATTGCTGCCTATCTTACAGGCTGTCCTGCTATTCTACATTCTAGGGTACTAAAAAAAAAAAACAGCAATGAAACTACAAACTATCTGAAGTAAATGAAGGAGAGAACACTAAACATAATAAAATAAATTAAAACATACGTGGCATGTGCTGGTAACATTGGCTGTATGCCTAGTACGGCCTTGTACTTCATAGCCATCACTAAAATGCAAATACAGGTGTTCAGGAATGGAGCTGAAATAATGTGTACCGGGAAAAAAATCACATGCAGGGTCCAGAATATGAAAAAAAAATTAAAAAGACTTAAAAATTTATGCATAGATTTATGCATAGATCTCTCTTGCCATCACCTCTCTTGAGAGAGTGACAATGACAATGACAATAATCTTTATTTTCCAACGGTAGAAGTTTTGGCAGGAATACCATGTTCGAACTTGCCGTTGCTAAACTACGAGAATACGAGCAAAGGAAGAACAATCTATAAGCTACAGGAATATTGGGGGGAGGGGGTGTAGAAACAGGTTACACATTTCAACTCATTGACACACAGAGAGAGAGAGAGAGAGAGAGAGAGACGGGGAGAGAGAGAGAGAGACGGGGGGGGGTGGGGGTGGGGGTGTCGGGGGGGGGGGGGGGTGGAGAGACAGAGAGAGTTTCCCCGCCCTGGTAAATTGATAAAAAGTGCCAATGGAGACGGGCAGTGCGTCGTGAAGTCCCTGAGCCCTGCTAATCATTAAAGGTGCCCTCAGGTCTACAACCTTTAGTTCGGCTAATCTGGGATATCGCCAGGGGACGCTGCAAGACCCCCGGGGTCTGAGACAGGACGGTAATGAGTTTGGAAGTAGCCTATAGCGTCATGAGCTTGTATAATTTTCTCCGGACACGAGACGGTAACTGCTCTGCGTTGTGCATGGATCTAGCACGTATGGAGAGGGGGAAGGCGCAGGGCAGGTTTTGCAATATGCGCCCCGTTTCCTTGCATATAAAGTGCACATTTTTCTCTAAAGGGACAACTCTAAAGGAAGTCGTTATTCTATCTTTTTCATTTGAGTTTGCATACTTTCCTCGCCATGTTTTTTTTTGTTTTTTTTTGTTTTTTGTTGTTGTTGTTGTTGGTTTGGTTTTTTTTTGTTGTTTTTTTGTTGTTGTTTTTTTTTTTTTTTTGGGGGGGGGGGGGGGTGTTTGGAAGTTTAACGTCCTCTTCCACCACGTAGGGGTGATATCAAAGACGGGGCAACGAGAAAAAGGCCAGCACAAATATTTGGCTCCAGCCGGGATTCGAACCCATGTCCCGAGCATTGAGAGTCCACCTTCGGCAACTTTGCCTTTGGTGTATAAATATATATCTACCGCCAATAGGTAAAAGTGTCTGAGTGTTTATGTACCCCATGGCGCTTAGACTCTTTCAATAAATGGCGCTAGATATCAAGGACAATATTATGTCCAAATCGGGCGGGCAAGCACTGTGGATAGCTTGCGCCACGGAAGGTCAGAAGTAAGAATCTGAGACTCACGTTGCGGCGTCAGCAAAGTCTAATAAAGTCATTATATCATAGACCGCCTGCAGAGCAGTGGTATGCAAAGAGAGCGTGACCGACGATCCACTCTAAACGGGCATGACAGGCGTTAAGCCGGCTCTTAACTGGGCACTGCGCCACAGTGCTGTCCACAGAGAGTTGTGACACAGTTGTGATTTGGGGGATTTCCGCCGCTGTGGCGTCATCACAGCAACCTGGATTTCAAATAGCCACAACTTACTGTGACTGTGGTTTCCACAACAGATTCTGATTGGCTGTACTACGTCACTCGGCGCGCAGACATGGCGGACAGTGCATCTTCAATCGGTTTGTCACCGAGTACAGCTGTGTTCAGTTTTGTAGTTGGTAGACGCACCGAGCGCAACGACTGTGATGTGCACATGTGTGTTTCGCACGCTGTGCCCAGTTAAGAGCAGGCTAGAGGACACAAACTGAGTGTGGGATCAAGTGCAGTGTTTATTTGAAGTTTTGCTAGTGTGCTAGTTTGTACTGATTTTTATTCTCACGAGAAACCGTGATTTTCGTATTTGGCAGGGCAAGGTGCATGCCAGGTGGTAGCAAGAGGAGGCAAGCTGCGCAGGAGAGAGGCAAAGTTGACGTGAGCGGACTTGGGTGAAGTGACTTTCTGACCTAAACAGAAAGTAGACTAGCTTAACTCCAGTGAGGCCTGAGAGGAAAAAAAGACATTCAAATTGTCCTGTCAGGTTTTTTGCCCTTGGATGGTCTCTGCATGGCAATTATTGTTTCTAGATTGAAGCATTTTTTTAAAGGACGACTATGATGCCCGAGGCTAATAGGGAATATATATATATATATATGCATTTTGAGACCTCGTGTATTTGTGTTGTTTGACCACAGGGCCAGTGTTAATGGTCATATTAACATGCAACAGTCTCAAAGACGACACTGGGGAGATTACTGAGAGATGGGATGCGTATGAAGTTTTATGAGCACATAGATGCTATCTGAAACTGAACTGAACTGAACTGAACTGAACTGAACCCAACTCAGCCAACTCACCAAAAGTGAAGACGTCATCAGTGACGGGTTTTCTGGGTATCTTCTGGTCGGGAATACGCTTCAGCTGCAACAAACAACACGATAATGACTGTCGTGCGGTACATCCATCTCGGTTCCCAAGGAGGCGGCTTGGGGAGAGAGGGGAAGGAGGGGGGGGGGTGGAAACTGAGGGAAAATGGAACATAAGGAAAATGTCGTGACAGGAAGCTGTCTGGAAGAGGGCAGGCTTTTTTGTACAGAGATTGGTTTCTTTGGTTGGTGTGTGTCCAGATATATAGAGGGGGGGGGGGGAACACACACACACTGACATTTTGAAATCTGGTCTGAGTATAGGCTGTCGTCACAAGACACATCTGAGACCATCCTCGCCAGCTCTTGTTGTTGTCGTTGTTGTTGTCGTTGTTGTTGACGTTGTTGTTGTCGTTGTTGTTGTCGTTGTTGTTTACGTGTCAAGGTGAAGACAGGTGTGAAACTTCTCACAGCGTTCTGTAGAACTATCAAACGTCTGTCAGCTAATTTGCTGACTGATTCTTTTAACTCAATTCCAACCAAGTAAGTCTGGGGTTGTGCACTAGTTGCCTCACTAAAAAAAAAAACAATCGTAATTAATTTATGTCTGATTTGGCTGAGCGGCAGTGTTGGTTTTTTCTTCTCCTTCTTTTCCTTTGTTGTTTTTTTCTTTTCTTTTTTGTGAGCCTCAGTTGCATGCAGGATGCCTCAGACTTTTTTAAAGAGTTTTTTTTTGGTTTGTTTTGTATTTTGTTTTGTTTTGTCGAGCATTCTCTCTTCATTGGCTCCTTTTGTCCCAAACAGTAGTTACTTCATGAACATGTTTTTTCCTTACACACGTAAGTAGGTTATTGTCGTACTTGCTCTTTGTTGGCAACGAGAGCAAAAGAACAAGTGTTGCATTTACAATAGAGGGAAAGACGGTTATCATGTACACGAGGACTGTACATACACCCGACACCCGAGTTTTGTAAGAAGAGTTACCAAGTCACAGAGCTCTCCTACGCGACATTCTACATTCAGTAACATACATTCATCAAGTGTAACATAACCTTACCATAGCCATAGACATAGCCATAGCCATAGCCATAGACCCACATTTTCTACGTTTCTTTCGAAAACAAGCGTTAGATTACGCACTGTACGAACAGAAACAAATAGTCGGTCAACAGCGAAAACAAAAGGGTATGTTTCTCAAATTAAAATTTAAATGAAATTCCAATCGCAAAACTTACAGGATCTCGAATCTCCGAAAACTGAATAGCTGGAGTTTGTGTGTATTGCCGCTTTCGCTTGTGGACAGGGAAGTATTGTAAAACGAAATCTGATTTCCTTTGTATCCTGGCTGGTCGGTTTTTGCTTTTTTTCAGGTCTGCAAGGTATTGCTGGAATGAGTTTCCGCGTCAATTTGCTTCAGCCTGCAGGAAAATCTGATAACCAATCTGGAATCAGACACGTGATCTCGTTGTGAACTGAACTTTCCAGCGGAGCTTTGTTTTCTGTTTTTCTGCCCGCGGAAAGTGCAACCCAGTGGCATTTACTCGGAACTGATACGCGAACAAAATTCGGGATAAAATACGAGACAATACTGGTTAATCGGTATCGCTGTCGAAAGATACACGAGGTCCAGATTTTTTTTTTTTTTTTTTTTGCCTTCTTTTCGAAACTGAGATATGTCAGGCGATTTGGTTTCAGTGAGTCAATGCTTTATCTTTTCAGAACTTGGGGGTCTTAACTTGAGTCATAAAATTGGACACTTCTCACGTTTACACCTAGATCTTTGGAAGTCTACAATTTGTCTTAAAGGGCAACGGCTGCACGCGCGAAGCACGTTCACCCCCACCCCAATCCTCCTCCCATCCCCTTTGGATGACGCAAACAACAATCAATAACAACAACATCAAAACCTGAATACTCTCCATCCTCACAAAATCTACCAGTAACCATTTTTTTTTTTGGGGGGGGGGGGACGAGCCCCCCTGCACCTACCCCACCCCCACCCTCTTGCACAACCCCCCTCCCCTCTCCCTGGTGGAGACCCCCCACCACCACCACCACCACCACCACCTCCCCCAACCAAAATCCTCCCCCCCCCCCAACACCCTTCATGAAACCCTATATTTTCATAAGACTAATGTATTCTGGACTAAGAAGTTAGATCCATTCAATTAAGCCGGAGTTCAGTCCGGACATAAGTAAATCAAACCTACACAAAAGCTTGCAAGGCTGGTAACCATAGCGCCCGAGTTTCCAAAGGGCTTGATTCAAACATGGTTTTATTCCGCTGGCCAGTTTACACAAAACAAGTATTCAGGCGGTGGCAAGAGGCCAGACGCCTATATATAGCCTCCACCTGCGAACATTCACAACGTAGTACGGCGAATACTGTCACAGCGTACAGCATAATAATAACAGTGAAAAGACGGGCAGCCAAAGGGCTTCTTGGCTTGATGGGATATCTTGGGGTTTGACCGTTTGTTTGTGTTGTGTTGTGTTGTGTTGTGTTGTGTTGTGTTGTGTTGTGTTGTGTTGGTGTGGGTGTGGGTGTGGGTGTTGATGTGGGTGTTGGTGTGGGTGTTGGTGTTGGTGTTGGTGGTTGTGGTTGTCTTGTCTTGTCTTGTCTTGTCTTTTGTTTGTTTTGTTTTGTTTTTTTGTCTTGTCTTTTGTTTGTTTTGTTTTGTTTTTTTGTCGTTGTTTTGTTGTTTTTAATGCTCGTTCCCATGCGTTCGAGCTGAGCAAAAACATTTCTGGCCAGCCCGTGACTAGCCGTCCGTACAAGCTTAACAAATGCCACCGTCAGAGTAGGCGCATAATGATACAGAGCTTATATCTCGGTTACCTATGGTCTCAAACTGGAAGTTCTTCACACTGACTCACCAGAGAACTGACGTGGAGGAAGGCAGACCTTGTCCCGTGCTCATCCGACCTCAAGGCCCCGGCCACGATGAGCCCCAGCGCTATACACGTCAGCAGAATACCAGTGCTGAGGATCAAGCCTTCCCTACAACGCCCGGAGCACAGTCTCTTGGGCAGCCACAGTTTCTTCAGGTACCGGGACTTTTTCGCTGGGAGGGGCTGAACTGCGCACACACCGTTCTCGCAGGCCAGCACGGGCACGTCGTCCCTGCGTTCTGTGTCTGTTGTGACGTCATCGTCGTTGGTGGCGACCGGTGTCGGGGTTGTGAGAGGTTCCGCTGATTCTCCGAGGTCTGCGTTCCGCGGTGGCGCCATGGTTTGGGGTCGGATGCTGATGGCGGTCGTGGTCGTGGTGAGGAGGGGGGTGTCTGCTGTTGTCCTTCCTTTCAGTCTGTTGGGAAGACAAATAGTGCTTGTGATTACTGAACTGACGTAAATAGGCCTATATGCTTGACAATGATGTGTGTGTGTGTGTGTGTGTGTGTGTGTGTGTGTGTGTGTGTGTGTGTGTGTGTGTGTGTGTGTGTGTGAGAGAGAGAGATGATGATGATGATGATGATGAAACGTTTATTAGGATAATTCTTGCAGGCATCTCTGCCTATCTTACAAGAAGTCCTCACTACATTCTACAATAGTAAAGAAACAAAAACAAACATAATATACAAAGAGAAACTAACAGTCTACGCTACCGAAAAAGTGAGTGAAAAACAGCAACAACAAACAAACAAACAAAAACCACAAACACACAAGCACGATAACAGGTCACAGAAAACCACGGTGGTAAAAGAGAGAGAGAGACACACACAGACAGACAGACAGACAGAGGTGGTGATACTTCTAGTACTTTCTTGAGTTCTAAGCGTTTCAATTACATCGACACCGAGAGAGACAGAGACGCAGAGAAGACTCCCAAACTTAGATTCATTTAACCAAGTTTCGCCAAAGCCAAGCCATTTCCAGAAGCCATACGCTTAATGCACTTGCTGGCCCAACAAGTAGAAACGAGGTTAAAACAACAAAATCCAGGATCCACCGGTTTGACGCCAAAGACGTGTCATTCGGAGTCTACTCCATTTTCCACCTCCCTGCGTCCGAACCTAGTTCTGTGGAGGCAACGACTGGAGGTCCGCTTGTGGTGTCTGTTCTTTGACAACACTTACTTCTATTACTGTATTTAAAAAAAAACTTTTTCAATCCTGTTTTGTCCAAAGCCAATGGGCTGAGATTGTGATGTGGTGTGATGTGATGCGTGCGTGCTTGCGTGTGCGTGTGTGTGTGTGTGTGTGTGTGTGTGTGTGTGTGTGTGAGAAAGAGAGAGAGAGAGAGAGAGAGAGAGTATAAGAATCCCTGTGTTGTTTTTAGCCCAGCGTTCAGCTTATGAATGAACTCCTACGCTATTTCTTGATTCTTAATTAATTTTAAATTCATATAATTAGTTGAATCTGTGACTAATATTGATTGTTCTTAATTATTTATTTGTTGATTTATACTGAGCCTGTCTCATATATCTTAACTGCTCTCCTCGAGATGAAGAAAGTGCATTTGAATTTGAGTGCAGCAGGTTGCAGTCCAGGGTGTTTCCAGAAACAGCACCATATAAAAATCGATCACGCATTGCTTCGCTTAAGGAAAAAAAAAATTAGTGTGAGTGATGTTGGGGTCGTAAACTGTATTACCTCTTAAGAGACAACGCCCGACCACTCCTTGTCCACTCAGTATAAGATAAGACTGGTTAAATAAACCAGTAGGAGCCACTTCAAGCCACTACTGCACAAGGCTTGGGCGGCCTTCACGCTCGGCCCGACACCGCTGCAGATTGCATAATAGTGGCTTGAAGTGGCTCCTATGTTATATGAGTGGGGGTGTTTGGTAGTGTAACGTCCTTTACTATCAAAGACGGAGCAACGAGAAAAAGGTCAACACAAATAGTTGGCCCCAGCCGGGATTCGAACTCACGACCCGGGCATTGAAAGTCCAACGCTCTACCATTCGGCTGTCCCGGTTCCTCCCTCCTAGTGATATGAAGATTTAAAGTAAAGACGCGAGTTTTGCATGGGCTTTGAACAGTTAACTCTCTCTCTCTACGCTGGCAAAGAGTTGGGGCAACAAAAAAAAACAAAAAAAAAAAACCTAAGATATGTAAAACTTGATATTCCTGCTTTGTTTGTTTGTTTGTTTGTTTGTTTGTTTGTTTGTTTGTTTGTTTGTTAAAACTGGCGCTTCTCCCCCCGCCACAAGAGTGATGTGAACTGTCACTTGCGGGGTGATTATTTATAAATCACCCCGCAAGGGTAAAAATGCGGGGTGATTATTTATGAATCACCCCGCTGAGTACTTTGTCTGAGCAGACAGTACAATTTCCCTTCGAGGGACGAATAAAGTGATATCTTATATCTTATCTTATCGTATCTTAGCTTATCTTATCTTATCTAAAGAAGAGCGACAGCCATTACCTGGGAGTGGGAGGAACACCACTGGAGCTGGCAAAGAGTTGGGGCAGCAACAAAAAAAAAAAAAAAAAAAGGTATCATTTTCTGGCGAACAATATACGAAAGAGGCAGACACGACGGCCTATCTTTCTTTACCCTCCTCATTCCGAAGATCTTCAAGCCAGTAAATCACGAGCTGTAATAACTATTCGTCAGAAAATACTGGCCATAGAGGAAAATTCACGGGGACATGACTATTGCTCAGCATGGTGATTTCAATCTGTATATAAAGCTGTCTCCCCTACAGACCATCTCCTGGGACCTCAATACATTTTTTCTTTTACCATGCGTTCGTATAGCCTAGAGTCTGTCCAATACTTCTCCCATCCATCTTTGTCTGTTTCCAAATCCACGTAAATCGCGCTGCTCGCCGTTCTTCGTACTGTTTACCAGACCAGCGCTAGCTACAAGTCGGGGATTTGGGAAAGAGGGTGTTCCCAAGATGAAGGACCTATCGGCAGTTACGTCCAGTTTGGTATGCTTGTATTATCAGTTGAAGTATTGTATTGTATTGTATTGTATTGTATTGTATTGTATTGTATTGTATTGTATTGTATTGTGCAGCATTGCATTGATTTGTTTACATAGTTTGCTAAAGTCAGCTCAACGTTTTCACTAGGTTTTGCCGTTTTCAACAGGAGCAGTGTCAAATGCACGCCAGTGGAAACCGCACACCATCCAAAGTTATTAAAATTTTACTGGCTACCAGCAAATCACAGAGATGATAAGGTATCTCTCGTGTTGTACATGCCACAGAAGGGCCTTTTCCCGGCTAACAATTATCAAACACAAAAAATGATAACGTCACTCTCATGTTATACACATTACAGCGGAGCCGGGATAGCCAGATGGTATCTAAAGCGTTGGACTCTCAATGCTCAGGTCGTGAGTTCGAATCTCGACTAGGGCCAAATAGTTGTTCTGGCCTTTTGTTGTTGTTGTTGTTGTTGTTGTTGTTGTTGTTGTTGTTTGTTTGTTTGTTTGTTTTTGTTTTGTTTTTTTGTTGGTTTTTTTTTTTTCGTTGCGCCTTTATTCTACCGAATCTAAGTTTCCAACGGGAATTCGTGCGATATAATTTATTTTTACTGAAACAGCAAGAACACAAAAAATCTAACATGTGTACAATGAAGTAAAAACTGAAAAACCGTTTCCTATGCTTTTAATTAATTTAATTAAGTTGTCAGGTAGTCCACGTAGATGAAGTTCTGGTAACTTCAGTGTACATTTTTGGGGAGCCGGCGTGGCCGAATGGAGAGATATGGACTTCTAATGCTCGGGTCGTGAGTTCGAATCCCGGCTGGGGCCAAATATTTGTGCTGGCTTTTTCATCGTTGCCCCGTCTTTGATGTCACCCGTACGTGGTGGAAAAGGGCGTTAATCTCTCAAACACCCACCCTCAGTGTACATCTTTGATATCACCCATTCCGTGCTGGAGAAGGACGTTATACACTTTACAGATACCAAGCGTGGGGGGCTGTATTGCCAGCAGGGGCCTTCCTTATCCGACCATCCTTTGAGAACAAACAGAATCCTGGGCCACCCTTCTTTAATCGATGTCAAAGGATCGTTGGAAATCCACAGGGGCACCCAATATCTCTCTCTCTCTCTCTCGCGAGGAGGAGAGAAAGCACGGGGGGGGGGGGGGGGGGGGGAAGGAATGGATACATTGACATGTGAAACAATGTTGAGGGGCAAGGCTCCTGGCTTGGTTTCGCCTCTATTATCTTGGTCTCAATAATGAGGAAATTAACCACGACTGGCAGATGATCACTCAGTGAGGCTGTATCAGTGTTGGTCTGGACACAACGGAATTGTCCGTCCGTCTGTTTAGTGATAAGAAACGCCTCGTTCTTTGACTAAACAATAACTAACTGAAAACGGATCAGTGCCATCAAGAACCATCTAGCTGATGGTGTCATTTAAAGGGGAAAAAGCCGTAGATGTCAGAGTTTCACTCATGTGGAAATGGCAGAAGATTTCTAAGGATAATTGAAATGGCAGAATATTTCTAAGGATAATTGAAATGGCAGAATATTTCTAAGAATAATTGAAATGGCAGAATATTTCTAAGAATAATTGAAATGGCAGAATATTTCTAAGAATAATTGAAATGGCAGAATATTTCTAAGAATAATTGAAATGGCAGAAGATTTCTAAGAATAATTGAAATGGCAGAAGATTTCTAAGAATAATTGAAATGGCAGAATATTTCTAAGAATAATTGAAATGGCAGAAGATTTCAAAGAATAATTCAAATGGCAGAATATTTCAAAGAATAATTGAAATGGCAGAATATTTCAAAGAATAATTGAAATGGCACAAGATTTCTAAGAATAATTGAAATGGCACAAGATTTCTAAAAATGATTGAAATGGCAGAAGTTTTCTAAGAATAATTGAAATGGCAGAAGATTTCTAAGAATAATTAAATGGCAGAAGATTTCTAAGAATAGTTGAAATGGCAGTAGATTTCCAAGAATAATTTTGGGAACTACTATAAAGCCAACTAAAAGATGTCAAAGTTTCACTAATGTGAAAATGGCAGAAGATTTCTCAGAATAATTTTCAGAACTGCTGTAAAGCCAGCTACAACTACTACAACACAAGAACTCTAACATTTTAAAACGACAACTGCCCGAACATTGAGTGGTTGTTGTTGTTGTTTGTTGGTGTTAATTTTGTGTGTGTGTGTGTGTGTGTGTGTGTGTGTGTGTGTGTGTGTGTGTGTGTGTGTGTGTGTGTGTGTGTGTGTTTCAATGCTCGGGTCGTGAGTTCGAATCCCGGCTGGGGCCAAATATTTGTGCTAGCCTTCTTCTCGTTGCCCTGTCTTTGATATCACCCATACGTGGTGGAAAAGGACGTTAAACTCCCCAACACCAACCCACACCTACCCAACCTCTGTGTGTGTGTGTGTGTGTGTGTGTGTGTGTGTGTGTGTGTGTGTGCCTGGACTGTTGTTGTTGCTTTTGAAATTTCGACAACCACACTACTTTTTACAGAGAATAAAGACAAAAAGCAGTAGAAACAACAGTATGCAGTATGGTTTGCCCTTCGTGTTCTCTGACTCAGCGCTGTCTCTTTAAAAAACAAAAACAACAACAACAACAACATCGGTAGAGTAATCCTCAAGGAAGGTAGACTATAAGTCAACGGTCGCGCGTTCTTTTCCGTCTGTCTGACACCCCGCCTCCCTGGGGAAATTCATTGCAAGCAGTCTACACGATGTCTATACATTTGTCTCCCTTGGCCGGCATAATGGTGCATTGTAGGTATACCTCGTTATGCAAATTCGATAAATGTAAGTATGTCTCATTATGCAAATGCAATAGATGTGGGTAATTCGAGGATTTCGGCTTCCAGCATGGGAATAATGAGTGTTCCCACGAGCACGTGTGAAACTGGAAGAAGAAGGGAGAAGGTATACAGATAATCTTGAGACGGTGTCCGCCAAGAGTGCATCCGACACCGCCCCCGTAGTGTAGTGGTTAGCACTTCGGACCATGGACCGGGAGACCCGGGTTCGAGTCCCAGCCGAGGCAAGCGGGATTTTTCCTACCTACGTCGGCTCCTGCCCAGAGTGGGTGTGCTATGGACCTAGTGGGGAGGCTGTTGCCACACAGCCGAGATTCACCCACTTCACGGGTGCGACTTTGGGGGTGCTTCCCTTGGTATAACACGTCTTATTATGTGGTTGATTACACGGTCGGCACCGCAGGTGCCGTAGTTCCCGGGCCTGGTTAATGCCGGGATATTTATGACAGGAAGCGTGGAATGCGGCCCTGTGTCCCAAACCACACGGACCTCCATAGCATCATCTTACCATCATCATGCATAATTTTTTTTTAAAAATGCCCCAGCTTCCGAGCCCTCCGTGGATCTTTGGTTTCAACTTTAATCTTTTACTTCTTGTCTCAGTTTTTTGTCTTACTGCGCCATTGTCATCTGTCCGATAGGACATCCTCAACAAGCAATGAAATATGCAAAAACATCCTTCATTCTAACCCTCTCCTCCCCCTCACCCCCCCCCCCCCCCCATCACCTTCCCAGCACACACATACACACCACCACCATCACCACCCCTCCCCTACCCCCATCCCAGCAAAATTCTGTGAAAGGGGGGAAAAAGTCGAGATCAATCTAAATTTCAAGCTGCATGCGAGGCCGACCTCATTTCCGCAAAACACCACCAGTAATTTTACTGGAAAAGACAGAAAAGCGGCTAAGCTGGACTTGTAGAAGGAAGCTCCATTAGTTATATAGTTAGAGCCCAACTAGAATAGCGAGCAAAAACAATCCACTTGAATCCAAATGCGATATTTGTTTGGCAAATGGACCACGGCGAAATCCGAAAGGGAGAAGTGATGACAAACATGTTCTGAACTCTGACTAGATACTCAACCTTCTGCACCTGCTGTTCTATTCTCGGAGACAAAAAAGGAGGTGGTTTGGGAGTGGGGGGGGGGGGGGGGGCATAGAGGAAGGGCATGAAAGTCTTCTGATACGACGAGACCGGATTTCAGGAGGAAGCTGTTCGTGACGGACGAATTTCAGCCATAGCTGAGTTTTTTGTGGCGTGTGTGTATGTGTGTGTGTGTGTGTGTGTGTGTGTGTGTGTGTGTGTGTGTGTGTGTGTGTGTGCGTGGGCGTGTGTGTGTGTGTGCGCGCGTGCGCGTGCGTGCATGCGTGTGTGTGTGTGTGTGTGTTTGTCTGTGTGTGTGTCTGTCTGTGTTTGGCAAAGAACAAGGTTCGTTTTCTTTTTTCTGTGTGTGTGTGTGTGTGTGTGTGTGTGTGTGTGTGTCTGTGTGTGTCTGTGTGTCCGTGGTCGAACAATCGAAATGCATTTCGTCCTGTCCCCGCCGACATTGCTTTCACCTCAGCGCTTCGCCGAGTTTTTCCTCTTCCTGATCGCCGATGGAGCGAACTGTGTGGGAAAATATCGCCCAATAGGAGACCGAAGACAGATGGTCCGTTTTTCTGCCATTCCAAGTTTTTTAGGGATCGAAACAGCCGGGAAAATGGGGCCCTGAGAGGGGAGCGTGTACTCACTGTCTCGATGAATTGAACGCTCCAATGTGAGGCTGGATGGGTTATTGGTGTTTTCTTTTTTTTTTTTTTTCTTTTTTAGAAGGAAGCAATTCCAATTGAAATGGAATATGTCTGAGTGGGGTCGGCGGATTGGCCAGCACTGCCGCCGACCGGAGTTGATGCGAAACGAATTGAAATTAAAGTAATCAAATCGGCAATTTCTGTAAAAGAATGAGTCCGGGTCTTCAAGGGAATTGTTCCTGGTGAAGTTTTCGCGATGTCTTTCAGTTTCATACTGGGGGGGAGGGGCGACTGATGTAATCGGGAGAACCGGTGGAGTAGTGGTTAGGGTGGGCGGGTGTTTGGCGGTTTAACGTCCTTTTCCACCACATACGGGTGATATCAAAGACGGGGCAACGACAAAAAAGCCAGCACAAATATTTGGCCCCAGCCGGGATGCGAACTCACGACCCGAGCATTAGAGGTCCAACGCTCTACCATTCGGCCACCCCGGCTCCCCGGAGTAGTGGACAGATCGTTGTCACCAGTTCAGCAGGTTTTGGGTTCGAGTCCCCCTTTTCCAGCTTTGAAGCGGAAGGGGTTAGGGGTGACTGATGTAAGCGAGGAAACCGGTGGATTAGTGGATAAATTGTTACCACCAGTTCAGCAGGTTTTGGGTTCGACTCTCCTTTTTCCAGCTTTGAAGTTTCTTTTTTTTCTTTTCTTTTTTTTCCCTATTTTTAAGGACTGCAATAATTATATCGCTAAATTCCAAAACCTGTCCGTCTCATGACCGCGCCAAGATGAAATGAGTCAGTTGTGAGTGCTTTAGTTTATGGCAAAGCAAGAGCAATATGAAGGGCACAGGGACTAGTCATATCGGAGCAGACGTATTGAATACGTGCACGTCGAGCTGGGCTTTCGGTAGACAGAACGTATTATGGGACGCCAGACGCCGAAGTAACGAGCTATCGACAGACAGACGCAAATCCTTTCGAGGCCCATAAAAATCATCTGTCTTTAGACGCCTTTCTTAATGACTAACATAGGGCACGGTCGACCACGACAGCCATGTGGATATTAACCGATTACGAGTCATGGTTGTTTGGGAATTGTGTTGTAGCAGACAATTACACCGAGGTGGGACGAGTGTTACACAAAGGAGGATTTTACCAGTTTATCAGGAACACGGCAGAGAGAGAGAGAGAGAGAGAGAGAGAGATTTCTTTGACTTTGACTTAGGTGCTTTATTTAACAACAACGGTAGAAAATGTTGGTTACTACGATAACCGTTTTTCGAACTTGCCGTTGAACACTGAACTATGAGCTACATACAACATAATGGTAGTAGAAAAAGCACAAGAGAATTAAACACCACACACACACACACACACACACACACACACACACACACACACACACACACACACACACACACACACGCACGCACGCACGCACGCACACGCACACACACACGAGGAGAGCAACAGCAACAACAACAATGTAATACAAGGCTAAGGGATGAACAAACAATCAAGCTGTGAGACACACGATCAATTGAAAACAGCAACAAACCACAACAGCTAGAGCAATAACACCAATACCAAGACGAAGTCAAACAAGGGTCGTTTGGCTCCTGCACACATACACGTCCACATTTTCATCAGCTCACGCACAAGCACGCACACCCATCAACCCACCCACCCACCCATCTACACGGGGAGGGAGGGAGGGAAGGAGAGGGAGGGAGAGAGAGAGAGTCCTTTTCCACCACATAAGGGTGTTAAAAAAAAACAGCACAACTTTATTAGGTTCAGTGACAGAATTCAAACTCATTCGTAACGTCTCCAGCGTGCAAACAAACGTCTGTTCATCTTGTGATCGGCGTTCGCGAGGACCACGCATGTAATTACAGTGGCGAGTGCATATCGCCTACAGTCTGTTACTGTCACAAAATCGCCACCGACCACACTAATTGTCCACACAGCTGTCAGCGCCGCATAGTGTGCCCAGGGCAGGGAAACAAAGGAATTCTGTGACCACACAAGTCTTCGCAGGCATCCCAGCGCGACTTGATTTGTAAGTAACGGACACAGGTTCTCGTTTGCAATAGAAGTTTAGGTTTGCTGTTGGCTAGATGAGGCGTTTCGCGTGAATTTGTGTCGTCATTTTCAAATTTGGCACTGAGCAACGGTCTTTTCCGGTCGAGTTTGTGACGACTGTAGGCGATATGCATCCGCCGTTTGGTTCATAACACTCATGAGTTTCTTCGAAAGGAACGCTCATTCATTCAAAGTCACAACCCTGTCCCTTTCGTGGAGTAATCTGTCCATTTTGGGGACAACTATCGGTATTTTTGCTCCCACCGGCACGATATTTTCCGCCATGTTGTGACGTAGTATCGCCACTGTGGTAATGGCAGCTCTTGTTTCAGTCACAATCACCTGTCGCTGACTCAGTCGAATCTCGATCACCGCATGCCCTCCATCCATGTCTAATCTTGTGCAATCCCCTCCCACGGAAATTAAGAGAGAGAGACAGAGACAGAGACAGAGCAAAACCCGCTGCGCAGAAGTCAACGCACTTGCAGCTGTTCAACATTACACAAGGCCGGCTACGTACCAGAGACACATTTTTTATATTCCTCTTACATATAAGGTTGCAGATGACACCCTAGAAATGCTTTAAAATTCACCCCAAAAAAATCACAAAAATCAGGCAGCCACAGACTCATGTGTAGAGTAAATTTCAACAAATTCCAATATTGCGTTTTTTGGCAATGTTGGCAGCGACCACATACCCCCTCATTCCACGGTCGTCTGCTGGCTCCTGTGCCAGCCGCGCATGAATACAATAGTCCACAAGCCAGTCTCGTTTTTCCCTAATTTTACTATTACCTGGCATGAAACTTGTTTGCAGAGCCAACAAAAAGCATCAGACTGCCTTTTTTTTTTATTTTTTTTTTTACTCTGCACACAAATTTTAAAAGGGGCAAAGATTTTCTACTATATTTAGCGTAGTACATGACCCGGAAGCTATTACTGCACTCTTTTGTATATGCATGGTTCACGGGGAGGTGGGGGAGAGGGGGAGGGGGAGCAGTCAAGATGGCGGAGTTCTTTCGGTGCTA
>JACVVK020000031.1:682500-692500 GCA_018292915.2 Batillaria attramentaria | reverse complement strand
GCTACAGCAAAACGTGGTACCCGAGAACGTGGTTGTAACATGCACTGCGGTTGATTTTTTCTTCTTCTTCTTCTTCTTTTTTCTCCCGTTCTATTCTGGAGCTTGCCAAGGAAATGCGTTCCGTGTCCAAGTGACAATGATGTAGAACTTAGTAATAAGACCCAGCGCTCAGACTCCATTTATCATTCTTTGGCGTAGACGTGTGTGTGTGTGTCCATAATGACGCGATCGGTAGGGGTAAGCCCGTCAGGACATTAAAATGACGTTGGGAACCAACAGATATTCCCCGTACTTGTATAATTTTGTCTCCCTGTTCAGAATTCTTGGTTCTGTCCAGCCTCACTGATATAAAGTCTAGTGATTTGTTTATGGTAGGGATTATCAAAAGATCTAAACTCGGCCATGATCAGTGATATTAATCTCAGTATGTTGCTTGATAAATGGGTGATGAGTTAAGATTTGTTTTCAGTTTAACACTTCTTTTTTTCAGTTGACAAGTCTGCGTGTACGTGAAGCAAATGAGCTTAAGCATTATATACAAGTATATTCAGAAGGTCACGGGTTTAAATCTCGACAGGGTCAAAACTTGAACAGGCGTTTTTGTCATCTGTGGATTCGTCATTTCTTTCTTTCTTTCTTTTTCTTTTTTGTAAGCCCCCCCCCCCCCCCCCTTCTTTGTTTTTTTTTTTTTTTTTTTTTTGCTGCCAAACACCCTTTTGCCAGTTTCAGTGGTGATTCCTCCCAGGTCAAGGGTGGAATCCACAGAGGGCCCGCAAGCTGGGGCAATTTTTATAATGAGGATGAGGGTGATGGTATGATGATGCTATGGCGGTCCATGTGGTTCGAGACCACGCGGCAGAGCCGCATTTTACAAGGACCGATCGACTTTTATCTGATTCGAAGGAAAACTATGTAAAAAGAAGTAGAACAAGCAGAGACACTCAAATGGCTATACAGCTTAACGTTTTCACGACCATGCACCCAGCGTTTGTGCAGAGCCCTTGCATACCGTTGCCAACCACACACCCAGACCCCGGGCGCTGACGCGTGAGAACGCTGTTACCAAACACCCACAACCCATGTTATCTCCTCTCTCACTGTGGCCGCTATGCCCAATTTTTCCAATCAAACATATTTTTCCAAAAAGTGCTTACACTTATCTTTTTTAACCATACCAAACACGATTAGAAAACATCTGAGGAAGACCTCTTTTTTTTTAAAACTAGAGGAGCAAAGCCTCCTTGGCTCACTTGTGAGATGGGTCAAGGTCATTCAAAAGAGTATGTTTCTAAAGCTCTTATCACTAGCTTTCACGAAATAAGGTGTCTTGTGTTCATAGTTCCTAAGAAAACAGCAAATGGCAACATAACAGTTTTCCCAGGACAGCTTCTATGACCTTGACCTTGGGTCAAGGTCATTCAAATGAGATCTGTAAGTGAAGAGCTTATCAGTGACTATCATTATGCCAAATTTGATAACTCTAATTTTTGTAGTTTCTGTACAAATGGCAATGTAAAATTTTACAACAGACAGCTGTAATGACCTTGACCTTGAGTCAAGGTCACTCAAATGGGTATGTCTGCATAGGTCTCTTTGCTGCCTATCATTGTGCCTTGCTGCTGTTTGTTGTTTCCAAGGAAATGCTAACGTTAAAGTCTCCACAAAACATCTTGAATGGCCTTGACCTTGACCCAAGGAAATTGAATACAAGTATGCCAGTACAGGTTATGCCAGTACAGGTTTTGTCAATGTCTATCATGCCATGCAAAGTTTGATGCCTCTGGTACCACTACATTCTGAGAAAATGGCAATTTTAAATTTCCAATTACACATCTTTGACGACCTTGACCTTCAGTCAAGGTCATTCAAAATGGTAAGTCTTGAAAGGTCTTGCTGCTGTTTATCAGCAAGCCAGGTTTGGTGCTTCTGCTGTTCATTGTTTCTGAGAAAATGCCAATGTTAAGGTTTTGGAAGGTTTTCCGCAAAACAGCTTGTATGGCCTTGACCTTGATTCAAAGTCACTTAATACAGGTATGTCAGTAAATGTGTTGTCAATGTCTATCATCATGCAAAGTTTGATGTCTCTGGCTTTTCTAAATTCTGAGAAAATGCCAATGTAAAATTTCCAAACAGACAGCTTTAGTGACCTTGACCTTGGGTCAAGGTCAATAATTATGGTATGTTTTGAAAGATCTTATGGCTGTCTATCAGCTTGCCAAGTTTGGTGCCTCTGCTGTTCATTGTTTCTGAGAAAATGCCAATGTTAAGGTTTTGGAAGGTTTTCCGCAAAACAGCTTGTATGGCCTTGACCTTGATTCAAAGTCACTTAATACAGGTATGTCAGTAAAGGTGTTGTCAATATCCATCGCCATGCTAAGTTTGATATCTCTGGCTTTTCTAAATTCTGAGAAAATGCCAATGTAAAATTTCCAAACAGACAGCTTTAGTGACCTTGACCTTGGGTCAAGGTCAATAATTATAGTATGTTTTGAAAGGTCTTATGGCTGTCTATCAGCTTGCCAAGTTTGGTGCCTCTGCTGTTCATTGTTTCTGAGAAAATGCCAATGTTAAGGTTTTGGAAGGTTTTCCGCAAAACAGCTTGTATGGCCTTGACCTTGATTCAAAGTCACTTAATACAGGTATGTCAGTAAAGGTGTTGTCAATATCCATCGCCATGCTAAGTTTGATGTCTCTGGCTTTTCTAAATTCTGAGAAAATGCCAATGTAAAATTTCCAAACAGACAGCTTTAGTGACCTTGACCTTGGGTCAAGGTCAATCATTATAGTATGTTGTGAAAGGTCTTATGGCTGTCTATCAGCTTGCCAAGTTTGGTGCCTCTGCTGCTCATAGTTTCTGAGAAAATGCCAGTGTTAAGGTTTACTGCGGACACACAGACAGACAGACAGACAGACAGACAGACAGACAGACAGACAGACAGACACACAGACAGACGACGGAGGGTTATTACATAGACTCACTTTGTTACACAAGTGAGCCAAAAATCGAAAATTGCTAAAATCACCCGGTTGGCAAGGGATGTGCACGCACACAGTGCCTGGGTTACGGGGGAATTCCACGGCGCGCGGTCAAGGTCGGCAATGATTTCATGAAAGAAATACGATTCTTCCAGGACCATCCTGCGCTCCAGACGAAATGAAACGGTATCGTTTTAAAGAGCAAGTGCTTGTTCGCTGCAGAAACTTGATACTGGGGCTCAGCTTCGCGTGGCCCATGGAGACAGTCTTATGGAATGAATATATGGAGCTGAAATAGGCAGTGAAGGTAAGGCAATAGTGGCCACTATATGCTATAACTGCATCACCGCCTCCTGTCCTTCATATCTTTCCTCTCTGCTGCAGCTGTACACACCCTCCAGACAACTCAGATCCTCCGCTGACACCCGCATCCTACGCATTCCACAGGTTCAATGGAAAACACAAGGTCAGCGAGCATTGCTCTACCACGGTCCAGTCATTTGGAACAGTCTGCCTGCGTATGTTCGCCATGCAGAGTCAACGGACTCTTTTAAAATCGCTTTAAAGTCTCATTTCTTCCGGCAGTATTATACAGACTAACTTCTCTATCATCACTGTTACCATCACTGTCATTTTAGGATGTATCATAGCTGCGTGTGTGTAACATGTATGTGACGTGTATTTCAAGTGTGTGTAATGTGACGTATTTCATGTATATATATTGCCACCCTACTATTGTGAGGCGCCCAGAGCTCCAGCAGGAGGTTGGGCGCCAGGCAAATCCTCATTATTATTATTATTATTATTAATAGAGGGCAATAGAGTCACGAGGAACCAGAGAAGACAGAAAGACAGCACGTGAGAATCGAGAAGACACTGTGTTTTGTGTAGCGATGTGCGCAGATACATTGACGTCACTACCGCCCAGCAAATAATGATTATAATGGTTCAGTAAAGCGCCGCGAACTGAACCCATCCTCGCTCACGTAAAGAGGCGTTCTATTACACATAGGACATCAACACAAACCAGTTACGTGATGCGAAGAGTCAGCTCAGCTATTTTTTTAAGTTTCTGAATTTTAAACAAGTTTGCATTCGTATTTTGTTGTTGTTTTGGTTTTTGTTGGGTTTTGTTGTTGTTTTGTTTTTGTTTTGTTTTGTTTTGTTTGTTGGTTTGGTTTGGTTTGGTTTGGTGTTGCTGTTTTTGTTTGTTTTTTTGTTGGTTTGTTTTTGTTTTGTTTTGGGTTTTTGTTGTTGTTTGTTTGTTGTTGTTGTTGCTTGTTGTGTTGGGGGAGCCGGGGTGGCCGAATGGTAGAGCGTTGGACTTCTAATGCTCGGGTCGTGAGTTCGTATCCCGGCTAGGGCGAAATATTTGTGCTGGCTTTTTCATCGTTGCCCCGTCTTTGATGTCACCCGTATGTCGTGGAAAAGGACGTTAAAATCCCAAACACCCACCCACCCACCCTTGTTGTGTTGTGTGGGTGTGAACTGAAAATATCCAAAGCAGATGAGGAGTAAGCCGGAGTACCCGGAGAGAACCCCCGACGATCAGCCAGAATGAACGTCGCCACATACCAGAGAGGAAAATCCGATGCCCCAAGTGGTACTCGAACCTGACCTCTCGCTTTGGTGGCAGATTCTTAACCGCTAGACCACCAACTGCAAGGAAAATGTTTCAAAGTGTGGAACTGCAGCAAGGGTCTTTGCTTTTACGGAGGATATCTAAGTGACTATACTCCATCAGTTTGGTGACGTACGTTTTAGGTACCCGTGAGAAGGAACGATAACTTACCGTGGCGCACTGCAAACCGCCAGTACAATGTTTCTCTATATTGAGAAGAAGAAAAAAAAGGGCCGGAAAATGAGATTTTTTTTTTAACCTAAGGCTGTTTACAAGAAGGCGCCTGATTAAAATGAAATGAAACTCAAACACTGCCCCTTAAAAACTACCTTGGGCAAGTTGGAGGCTAAAAAAATGGATGTCAATTCAATTTAGAGAAGATGGAATTTCTTGTGTGCGGCTGACACCTCTCTCTCTCTCTCTCTCTCTCTCTATGTCGTATACTACAATTTCAAACACCATGCTATCTACTTCTTCACCTATTTTCCGATGTGTTTCCTTAGAATTTCTTGCTCTTCTTTCTATCTTTGCATTTGTTTATGTCCTGAAGAAGGCGTAAGCCGAAACGTCGACCTGTGCCGTCCTTTGTCAAAGTTAAGTGGTTTCTGTCCCTTTTATGTCGCTTTTATTTGCTTAACTTGTAACCACTTCGCAGTCATTACCGTTTCCGTTTCTATCTTTGCATGTTTAATATTTTTTCTATTTTCTTATTAGATTTACTCCTTTTGTGCCTGGTTTACTTTTTGTCATGTTAGCCTTTACTTTTTAGTGTTTCTAGATTAGCAGGACAGCTTGTAAGATAGGCAGACCATGCCTACAAGTCTTTATCCTGAAATAAACGTTTCAGTCAGTCAGTCAGTCAGTCTCTCTCTCTCTCTCTCTCTCTCTCTCTCTCTCTCTCTCTCTCTCTCTGACTTACTTACTACGTGACGCGATCTGATTTTTCAACAGCAACAAAAAGAAAAGTGCACGATCGGTGAGAAACCAAGCGAGAGCATCACGGTTCATTTTTCTGTTTTTACAATGCTGCGAGACAATTCCGTAATTCAATACTCACCCCATCACCTCATTCCTCTCTCTCTCTCTCTCTCTCTCTCTCTCTCTCTCTCTCTCTCTCTCACACACACACACACACACACACTGTGACACACACACACACACACACACACACACACACACACACACACACTGTGACACACACACACACACACACACACACACACACACACACACACACACACACAGATAGGGGAGAGAGAGGGGGGGGTGGGCAGGGAAGAGAACGAGATACGGAGACAAAGAGACAGACAGAAGGCGTATAGGTTGACAGAAGAAAAAGCGTACAAAAAAAAGTAAAGAAGAAGAGATTGAATCCACTGTCGACCTTTCTGAAATTTCAGCCTGACGATATCTGAAATCACATCCTCGGCCTACATCATGTAAAGTGAAGGAGAATGAAAAAAGTGCAAAGCTCGGACATGCAGTATCTTCCAAATCTTGACAGAGTCTGGTCTGGCTCCCACGACCTACGAAGTAGACGAACGCGTTCGGTTCTGTGTGTGTGTGTGTGTGTGTGTGTGTGTGTGTGTGTGTGTGTGTGTGTGTGTGTGTGTGTGTGTGTGTGTGTGTGTGTGTGATCTGACAACTGGCATGGGAGTTTGGCCTAGTGGTTAAGGCGTCGGCTACGTATCCTGAGGTACAGGTTAGAATCCCCAGTTTCTAGGGATTTGGAAGGATTTTTCCCTTAACAAATCACGTCAAATTCACACGCAGACTCGTTACGGTACCTGTCTCGCCTGTGTTTATAGCCTACACATGCACGCACAATATGAAGTGCGCATGGTAAAAATCCCATTCCAAACGGGAGGGGCCGGCCGGGGAATGGAAAAGATTAAGACTGAAAGATTTTAGATTCAAAGATTTAGAATTCAAAGATTGAAAGATTTTGGACTGAAAGATTTTAGATTCAAAGATTTTAGATTCAAAGATTGAAAGAATTTAGACTCACGTTTAGACTGACAGATTTTAGATTCAAAGATTTCAGATTCAAAGAGTTTTTATTCAAAGATTTCAGATTCAAAGAGTTTTTTATTCAAAGATTTTAGATTCAAAGATTGAAAGATTTTGGACCGAAAGATTTTAGATTTAATGATTTTAGATTCAAAGATTGAAAGAATTTGGACTGAAAGATTTTAGATTCAAAGATTCTAGATTCAAAGATTTCAGATTCAAAGATTTTAGATTCAAAGATTGAAAGATTTTGAGCCGAAAGATTTTAGATTCAAAGATTTTAGATTCAAAGATTTTAGATTCAAAGATTGTATTCCTTTCTCCCCCTTTATATATTAGGGTACGGAGGAATGTCAAGTAATGCACCATACATGAAACGAGTACCCACAATGCATGCAGGGAAAAGACCGAAGTGGGTGGCGCTGCACTGTGGCGACGCGCTGCCGCCTTCCAGACGGGGGTGGGGAGCAGCCCGAATTTCCCTTACTCCGGTAAGGAACAGTAAATCGTACCAGTTACCAATTACCAAGAGCATTGCATTCTCGCACGGGCGTAGGGATACAGTCTGTTTCGACCCTTGAGACTCGTGTTTCCGCTAGTGACAAAAGTGATCTGGTCTCCGTGGCTGGAGACTGGAAAAGACTGGCAAGAGATACAGAGGTCAGTAGCGTGGGGTGAAGCCCAGCCATCAGCATCACCGTGGTCGGCAGGGGCCAAGCAGATAGACACGCCAGGTAATTTGGGGAGACGCACCCAGAAGAGCAGGCTAGCCGAGACTGATAATTTGGCAAGATCTCGGCGTTTCCCTTCATTTCCGTAACTTTCGGAGGGGTGCTGTTTGGGGAGTGTCTCTGTAAACAGCCGCAGTTATGGCCTCTTGTGCCGCTGGGATCAAGCTTTGTAAAGGTTCTCCAAAGGGTTGACTAGATCCTTTGGCAGACCTCTTTGGCGTCTGGACAGATCCTTTTACGCTTCAAATACTCTTACAGAGACCAAATCAACAATTTTGTTTGACAAAACTGATAGAGTAAACACCCACGCTGTTAACTTGGTTGCAATGGTTTATTCTCTCTTGCATATCATGTTCTGAATGTTTCTTTTTTTATTAAGATTTATCGGATCAGATTTGCAAAGAGACAAAAACCTGTTGGAAGCTATTGTCATTCATTTTTAGTCAGCAACACTTCTTTTTGTTGTTCAGTTAAAGCCTGTTTTATTCAATATAGACCTCTTAAATTTTCATTCGGGCCGATCGTCGGGGGTTCTCTCCGGGTACTCCGGCTTCCTCCCCCTCTGCTTTGGAAATGTTCAGCCCACCAAATTTGAAAAATCAATGCAGTTCTAAATTCCGAAATTTCAAAAGTTGAGCTGACCCTTCACACCACGTGATTGTAATGTGGTTATGTAGAGTGTGTGAGAGAATGCGTGTGATTCACGTGAGCGTGTGTGTTGGGTTCAGTTCGCGGCGCTTTGAGCCGATTCATGAAATTGGGTAAAGCGCCTATACAATACTAATTATTATTATTATTATTATGGATCTCGTGTGTTCAGTTCTTAAGTCTTGAAAGAAATTTCTCATTTGAACCAGACAGATTTTTAATCCGTGTTTACATCTTGTTTTACGGAATAGCCGTATATCTTGTTAATGACCAGGGGCCGCATGTAAAAGTCAGGGTTAGGGAGTTTAGCCCCGGGTTAGAGTCTAACCTCGAACTAAACTAGCTCTAGGGTTAAATTTTCAGTTGGTTTTTTTTTTTTGTTTTAAACCAGGAAGCGGGTCCATTGCACCATTGTACCTAAGCTGTTACAGAAGGATTTTTGTCTTGCTTTCTTCGCTTCCTTTTTTTTATTTAATTTTTGTTTTGGAGTTTCTTTTGTCCTAGTCTGGGTTAGGCCCGTAGCCGTGGGTCAAATTAACCTCGAGTTCTACATACGGGCCCTGGCAGAGGAGGACTTTGCTTAGCCGTGAATTAGCCTTTGTTGCTTGCACGGCGTGAAGCCCTAACTAACTAACTAACTAACTAACTCGGTTAAAGCGGCTGCATCCAGTTTAAAAGTGCTATAAGTCTTTAAAGTCTTGTCAGGCATACAGCATGGGGTGGAAAATTTTTCGTTGAATGTGCTTAATCTGTACATCAGAATCAGTCAGTTAGGACACAGTATAGAATCTGAAACCATTGTGGTGACTCTGGTCGGTGTATACATATGTGTGTGTGTGTGTGTGTGTGTGTGTGTGTGTGTGTGTGTGTGTGTGTGTGTGTGTGTGTGTGTGTGTGTGTAATAATAATGATAATAATAATGAGGTGTGTGTGTGTGTGTGTGTGTGTGTGTGTGTGTGTGTGTGTGTGTGTGTGTGTGTGTGTGTGTAATAATAATAATGATAATAATAATGAGGTGTGTGTGTGTGTGTGTGTGTGTGTGTGTGTGTGTGTGTGTGTGTGTGTGTGTGTGTGTGTGTGTGTGTGTGTGTGTGTGTGTGTGTGTGTGCGTGCGTAATAATAATGATAATAATAATGAGGTGTGTGTGTGTGTGTGTGTGTGTGTGTGTGTGTGTGTGTGTGTGTGTGTGTGTGTGTGTGTGTGTGTGCGTAATAATAATGATAATAATAATGAGGTGTGTGTGTGTGTGTGTGTGTGTGTGTGTGTGTGTGTGTGTGTGTGTGTGTGTGTGTGTGTGTGTGTGTTGCTGCTGCTGCTTGTTTGTTTGTTTGTTTGTTCGGTAGGGCTGTAGTTACCGTTGCTGTTGTTCTTGCATTTCCAGAAAAACCAGACCCTACGCTCCGTCAGCACTGGACTACCCAACATTGACAGAGACGAATGCTAATGGTGAGAAGCAGAGACGGCGCGGTGATACAGGAGTAGCGGCGTCGAGACAACGGATCAGCTGTTGATTTGGCACCTGATGCTCTGCGTCTCTCTGACTCTTGAAACCTGATGACTGCCGGACAGAGAAGATGCACCAAAAAATACTAGACACCTCTCCAGAGCCCACTAATGGGCAGAAAAGCCGATGCCAACGTCCTAAGTTGCACAGGACAGGATCAGGGGTATCAGACGGGGGGGGGGGGGGGGGGGACACAAGAAATGAAGCGTTTCTTAATAATAATAATAATAATGAGTATTGTATAGGCGCTTTACCCAATTTCATGAATCGGCTCAAAGCGTCAAACTGAACCCAACACGCACGCTTACGTGAATCACACGCATTCTCTCACACACTGGACAGAAACGCATTACAATCACGTGGTGCGATGGGTCAGCTCAGCTATTTAAATTTCGGAATTTAGAATTGCATTTATTTTTTTCAAATTTAGTGGGCTGAACATTTCCAAAGCAGAGGGGGAGGAAGCCGGAATACCCGGAGAGAACCCCCTGACGTTCGGCCCGAGTAAA
>JACVVK020000031.1:647500-677500 GCA_018292915.2 Batillaria attramentaria | reverse complement strand
GACAGTAAATGTCCGATTTGAACATGACTCCACGATTTACGAAGCACCGCCCTCGTGTCTCAAATATGCACGATCACCTAAACGGCGTTTACTCTCAAGCCAACGCACACATCGTAAAGACGCAGAAATCACACTGCTGCAACGCAGCTGCGGACAGCTCTGGCGGTCTTCGATAATTTAAGTTGGTCTTTGTCCGTTTGCACGAGCCCAGTGTGTGCTTAGTCCAGACAGAAATGTGTGTGTATTGGATTTTTCGAAAAGGTCGAGGATATCCGCAAAATGTCAGATCCGAAAATCCCGGTGGGAAATTGATTGGACCGGACTAAGGACTTGATCCCCGTCAGCGGTGGATCGAAACCGAAGGAGACAGAAGCAAGAGAAAAAAACAAACAGAAATTGTTAATGAGGTTGAATGTGTCACACTGGCCAGTAATTACCTTAAAATAGGAAAAATAAGCGCAATAAAATACGCCAAAGATGTTCAGAAGCAGCAAAAACAATTGGGAAACCCTGCGGGGGATGTAGGTTTTTCCGATTCTATGCAATAATCAAGTGCTTCTTCGGAGCAGATGATGGAACTTATCCATTGCCTGCAAGTATATACAAAACAAAACAAAAATCAAATACCAAACACGTCTGTGCAATCCCTTAAAAGCGGTAGCTCAGATTACCTATTGATAAATGTACGTAGTCTGATATGATTTGGAGGCTATTTTGGAAATGAATGGAGTCTGCTGATGCGGCGTCCTTACCAACCCCATACACAAAACTGTGCGCTACGTTATTCATGCCCTGGCGCACGCCCAAGGATATGGTCAAAAATAGGTCACCTCTCAAATCAAAGCTGCCATTTTTTTCAACACATCAAACATCCCTAGTTTCACCAAAAATAAAAACAAAAAAATTTGGTGTCAAAAGCACTTTTAGCAACTCTAGAATCCAGGAAAAATGGGGAAATTCATTTTTATAATGCAGGTCCTCTAACGCCCTAACCCGCCTAATTTAAATTCTGCTTTGTGAC
Source organism: Batillaria attramentaria (assembly GCA_018292915.2). NCBI lineage: Eukaryota > Metazoa > Mollusca > Gastropoda > Batillariidae > Batillaria > Batillaria attramentaria. Next base: position 676,479 of record JACVVK020000031.1, on the reverse strand, counting down.
CTTCAGTGCAGCACGAGAAGACGTGAAGCCTCGATGTGGTCGGTTCGTGAGTGTTCAGCGGTACACGGGTGTGAATTCCATCTTAGCTTGGCTTTCATTGGGGCTTCCGAAGCGCTGAAAACTATACTGGTCGGCTGTTTGTTTGGTTTTTTTTTTTTTTTTTAATGTCTAACGTCTTTTCCATATAAGGGTGGCATCACAGAGGGGCTACGAGAAAAAAAGAGCCAGCACAGATATTTGGCTCCTAGTCAGGATTCAAACTCACGACCCGAGCACTGAAAGCCATGTCAATGTAATAGGGACGTAATGCAGGTCAAATAACCTTGTTAAGGTGTCGAGCGAAATGTTCGGTTCGGAAGTCATATCACGTTTCGGGGGCAAAACAAATGCAGAAAGTTTCCAGCTTGGAAAAATAATCTAATCGCTTGTGTTGAGTGCCTGCATTTTTTTTATTTTTTTTTTTTTTTGTGCATGCAATTTTCCTGACTTTTTAAATGTTATTTTGGTTTGGTTTGGTTTGGTTTGGTTTGTGGTTGTTTTTTGTGTTTTCGTTTGTTTTGTTTTCGTTTACTTTCGGGTTTTTTGTGGTTGTAGTTGTTTTGTTTTTGTTTTGTTTTTTATTTGTTTTCTTTTGCGTTGGTTTCTTTTGGTTTGTTTGTTTTGTCAGAGACATGTACACAAATTGTTTTGTCAAAAAACAAAACAAAAATGACAAAGTGTGCACGTGCTGACACTTCTCTGCCGGTTTTTTTTTTTTTTTTTTCACCTATCATCTACTGTAACTATTCTGGGAGACGAAATAGAGGAAACATGAAACCCGATCCATTACCGTTCCAAATCCCCCCAGGACAATGGCCGAGCAGAGAAACATTACTTTCTCCGCGATTTTCATCAATCACAAAATCTCCAGATCAGTTCCAGGCAACAAGCGGGAAACCTCCGGAGTATCATAAATACTATAGCTCATAACGCCGGCTGAATTAACCGGAGAGATGTTATGAGAGCAGAATAAGAGCCAGGGCGCTTGGGCATCCACACAGGGGCAGTCAAAATGGCGGAGAATGTGTGTTTTTCCCGGGTGTTACTACGGTTTATGTATGTATGTATGTATGTATGTATGTATGTATGTATGTATGTATGTATGTATGCCTGAGTCCTGCAAAACTTGGAGCCGGGGTGGCCGAATGGTAGAGCGTTGGACTTCTAATGCTCGGGTCGTGAGTTCGTATCCCGGCTGGGGCCAAATATTTGTGCTGACTTTTTTTTTTATCGAAGCCCCGTCTTTGATATCACCCGTATGTGGTGGAAAAGGACATTTAAACCCCCAAACATCCACCGACCGACCCTGTAAAACTTGTGTGCGAGTGATCATGATGTATGCTGGCCGATGTGGTGAGCTTGATTTATATGTTAATTGTCTCGTTTCATGTACCCCCATCGGGGTTTGAAATAAATTCATGCGAATAATTCATGCGTGATGTTGTTTGTGTATGGGTGATGGGGTAATGATGTGTGTGTGTGTGTGTGTGTGTGTGTGTGTGTGGTGTGTGGTGTGTGTGTGGTGTGTGTGTGTGTGTGTGTGCTGTCCTTACTCTTTTTTTCTTTTTTTTTAATTTTTCAGTAGTATTAACTCATGTAGTGTAGCAACGGCAAGTTTTTAAAATTGGTATAAATATGCCTGTAACTTCTACCGTTGTAAAATAAAGGTTCTTGTTCTTGTTCTTGTTCTCTCTCTCTCTCTCCTCTCCTCTCATCTCATCTCTCTCTCTCTCCTCCTCTCTCTCTCTCTCTCATCTCTCTCTCTCCTCTGGTAGAGCGTTGGACTTCTAATGCTCGGGTCGTGAGTTCGAATCCCGGCTGGGGCCAAATATTTGTGCTGGCTTTGTTCATCGTTGCCCCGTCTTTGATATCACCCGTATGGTGTGGAAAAGGACGTTAAACTCCCAAACACCCACGCACCCACCCTCTGTGTGTGTGTGTGTGTGTGTGTGTGTGTTGTGTGTGTGTGTGTGTGTGTGTGTGTGTGTGTGTGTGTGTGTTGTTGTTGTTGTTGTTGTTGTTGTTAATTGTTTTCTTTTGATACACAACCCGTTCCTTTCACACAGACAAACCGAAATCCAGCAAACAACAGCACCCAGTGTTTCAATTTTCAAATGTGAGTACATGTAGCACAGGAGAGACTTCACAGATTTCAATTTGTCCGTTTGAAGGAAAGGTGCCGTTTGCGAACCAGACTACAACGTTATTAAAACGAACTAAACCCTCGAAAAATAACCGTACATTTTTTTTTTCTTGTTTTTTTGACATTTTACATGTAGATATACATCCAGAAGGAAAATGGATAAAAGAAGAAAAGAAAAGAAAAAAAAAAAAAAGGGAAGGAACAAAAAGACAGGAAAAAAAAAGAGAAAAAAAACAGACACAAAAATGACAGCTGGCTTGATATACACACACACATGTATATATAAACTTATCTGTATAACACTTGTTCATAACCTTACACATACACATAGCTTTGCTAGCTTAACAAAAACAAAGACAACAACAAAAAACAACAGGCCAAAAAAAAAAAAAAAAAAGAGGTGCCTTAAAGTGTTAGGCACTAGGCACTAACCGGATGAATTTTCACCGGAGTAATGCCTCATATGGAAGCCAAATTCTGCAAAAACTTTGTGTATTGCCCAGCAACACCATATCTGTATCTTTCTATTGTAAACCAATGTCTAACTAACCGTACCTTTAAGTCCATTTGTCGCCTGGCGTTGTGCCTTCATTCTGCTTGTTGTGTGCGAACTATGCGAGCTAGAGTGGTGTTCTAGAGATCGCGAAAAGCCCCTGCATTGCGATGGAAATTTCTAGACCACCCCAGAACATGCTGGTGCAGTAACGTCAGTAGATTACATAACCTTGGAAAGATTCCGTACTTGCCAGTAAGTTGAGGAATGTTCCAGATCTGACCTGTTAGTATATAAGCAGCCCTGCACAGCTTTCTGGGTTCTTCTTCTTCTTTCATGAGTTTGTTCTCCACGCATCTTCTGTTAATAAAGTATTGGAGTTTTATCCTGTTGTATCTTCTCTGCGAGTGCACCGAGAGAGCGACATAGCAGGAGAAAAATACAAGTGGCTTTCGTTTCGTGTCATGTACTGGTTGGCTGCTATTTTTAACCCTGATCTGGTCGGCTGTACATGCAGGACGCTACAGGTCCAATGCCGACAATTTGACTCAGTCCCTTGGGTCCCATTATACAGGTTATACTGTAACACAGCACTACAATATAAAGTGTTTTTGTGCATGCTCATAATAGGCGACTCTACTCTTGTCAATCAATAGGGGCGAGCCCCCAGAATTTGGCCAATCGCGTGCCACGTCATGATGAGCACTACACATGACATGGTCTGATGTACCAACACTAAAAAAAAACCACCTCCCCCCCCCAAAAAAAAAAAAAAAAAAACACTCCCACGGAAATGAGGGTGGGTGGGTGGGTGTTTGGGAGTTTAACGTCCTTTTCCACCACATAAGGGTGATATCAAAGACGGGGCAACGAGAAAAAAGGCCAGCACAAATATCTGGCCCCAGCCGGCGAGATTCGAGCTCACGACCCAAGCATTGAAAGTCCAACGCTCTACCATTCGGCCACCCCGGCTCCCCCCACGGAAATGAAGCTTTAGGGTAAAGGAAAATCGTTGTCGTGTTTTGATTCTGAGCAGCACGTGAAAAACTGCTGGCCATCTTGGCTACGCCCCGTGTGTAGCGAAGTTTTGATGGAGAAGGTGCTTGCTGACAGGGGAAAAGGTCGGACATTCGTCTCGCTCTTCTTCTGTTTCTTGAGAGGTGCCGCGAAATCCCAGCAGATTTACTCACAAAATGTGCTCGCTCGGATTCCTCTGTGTGTGTGTGTGTGTGTGTGTGTGTGTGTGTGTGTGTGTGTGTGTGTGTGTGTGTGTGTGTGTGTGTGGAGGTTGTGGTGGTGGTGGTGTGTGTGTGTGTGTGTGTGTGTGTGTGTGTGTGTGTGTGTGTGTGTGTGTGTGTGTGTGTGTGTGTGTGTGTGTGTGTGTGGAGGTGGTGGTGGTGTGTGTGTGTGTGTGAGAGGGGAGGGATGGTAGAGGGGATCCCTGGCTTTACCGCGTTGTTTTTGTCTGTTTTACAATGGAACGGCAGCTCAGCCAAGGAAACGAATAGCCTTGATGGCGCAAGGGTGTCAGACACGATCAGTACATCACTAGTCAAAACAGAAATTCTTTGTTGTTGTTGTTCTTGTTGTTGCTGTATTGTTTTGTTTTGTTGATTTGTTGTTTTCTCGTTTTGGTTTGTTGTTGTGTGTTTTTTGTTTTGGTTTTCATTTTTGTTGTTGTTATTGTTTATATTGGGGAGGGGGGTGTTGTTTGTTTGTTTGTTTGTTTTTTCTTGCGTGGCTAGGTGAGCTGTGTCAATGCTCGGTTCGTGAGTTCAGTTCCCAGCGGGAGCCCCCCCCCCCTCCCCCTCCCCCCCCCCCCCCCCCCCCCCACCAAATTATGTTGCTGTTCCTCGTTGGCCAATTTTATATCAACCCTCATTGACAGAATAGGACGTTGAAACCCAGACAGTCAACCTTGGACGGCTAAGCTATGCAAATAGAATTATTGATTATGGGCCATCGTTGTTGTAACTGTTGATGTTCTTCTGTCGCTCAGTTTATAGTTTATTCACTTTTTTTTTTTTTACCTTATGATTGTAAGGCGGTGACCACACTTATTTGATTTTACAAGGTTAAAGTGTTACTGATATACTCCGTGGTTCATATTGATTACAAACACACATTATGAAAAGATGACAGACTCGGCCAAACTTTTTAAAAAAAAAAGTATTGGGTGGCGCTGCGCCGCGGCGACGCGCTTCCCTCGGGGAAGCAGCCCGAATTTCCCGAGAAGGGAAAATAAAATAGTGAAAGAATAGTTTTTTTAAAAAAAACTTAATTTGTGAAATAAAAATGCGTGTCAATGTTTAGATACCGGTTTACATGCATGCATACATACATACATACATACATACATACGCACGCACGCACGCACGTACGCACGCACGCACGCACACACACACACACACACACACACACACACACACACACACATACATACATACATACATACAGAAACTGTACACCGTCGAGAAACCTTATCCTACAAACAGCCTGGTGGGAGGAGGGGGGCGAAGGAGTAGCCAGCCAGCTTTAATACCAACGTATCGCTGTTTCACTGTCCGATAAAACCAGTACTATGGATAATTACACCTCCGGGCTGTTTCAGCAACCTCTATGTGAACAAGAAAAATCAATTATGCTGAATGTACAGGATTCTCTGAGCAGCAACATAAGAGTTGCCTCTGGAACACGCTTTCGCAGTTTCAAACAACAACCGCAGCGCGCGACAAACCACTACAAGAAGAAGCGGTGAGTGGTGGTGGTCTAATAGGCAGCGCGTCGGACTTAGCCGCTTCGCTGCTGAACGGCCGTCACCGCTGTCATGGCGATGAAGCTTGTGATATGTGATACCGGTTTTTCCTGGCCGACGACTACCGAGGTGCTCATCGGGGGTTTCTCTCCGGATTATCCGGCTTTCCTCCCCGAAAGGGACAATAAAGTTAAAAAAAAAAAAAATTATAGTCTTATGTCATCTACCCTTGACCTGAAGGTATGAGTGCTACAACAGTGTCCGCCAAACAGCTACAACCCTTTCAGGAAAACAAAATGAATGACAAACTAATACACTCGCCGCACGTCTGCCCGGTCTGAGGGGATGGGTGCGAGGTGAGGGTGGCGGGTGCGGGGGGGGGGGGTCATCGGATATTGATTTTATCATCACGAACATATTCGACAAGTCTGGCGCGCCCGTAAAGCACCGACGTTGAGAAAATGTCATTTGGAAAGAAAAAAAAAGGGCATAAGCACTTAACAAGCACACCTCGTACCTTCTGCCATTCAACAGTAAAGCTTCTGTACTCACCTGAGCGTCAACAGAAGACTTGTCCCCGAACAAAGTCCCGACAGAGCCGAGTGGACAGACTGGTGACGTGGTGGTGGTGGTACAAGCGAGGAGAAGGAGGTGCAAGTTCCATCAAGTACACGGCTGGGGGATACACATTGTCACTAGACGGTCGTTTGTGGTTCTTTCAGACAAACTCGGCCGTCGAAGCTTACTGCTTCGCGCAGGTCTGGGCAGCTTTTTCAGACAAGGTGTCGCGTCCGCTGCAAGGTAAGTCTTCCGCTGCAACGTGTGTCGTCCGCGGCAACGTGTGTCTTCCGCGGCAAGGTGTCTTCAGCTGCAAGGTGTCTTTGTGAGACCTCAGTTGGAACATGTGTCTTTTGCTGCAAAGTATGTCTTCAGCTGCAACGTCTGTGTTCAGTTGCAAGGCGTCTTTAGCTGCAAGGTGTGTCTTAAGCTGCAAAGTGTGACTTCAGCTGGAACATGTGTCTTTAGCTGCAAGGTATGTCTTAAGCCGCAAGGTGTGTCTTCAGCTGCAACGTGTGTCTTCAGCTGCAACGTGTGACTTCAAGCGCAACATGTGTCTTTAGCTGCAAGGTGTGTCTTCAACTGCGAGGTGTGTCTTCAGCTGCAAGGTGTGTCTTCAGCTGCAACTTGTGTCTTCAGCTGCAACGTGTGACTTCAAGCGTAACATGTGTCTTTAGCTGCAAGGTGTGTCTTCAGCTGCAAGGTGTCTTCAGCTGCAATGTGTGTCTTCAGCTGCAACGTGTGACTTCAAGCGTAACATGTGTCTTTAGCTGCAAGGTGTGTCTTCAGCTGCAAGGTGTGTCTTCAGCTGGAACGTGTCTTTAGCTGCAAAAATACGTCCACATAGATGATTTTTTCGTTTTCTTTGTTTTTGTTTCTTTTCTTTGTGTAAAATTAATTTTGGTACACTTTCTAAATTTGTCACGCTTACGTGACCTTCCTTGTGGTAAGACGTCTTTCCGAGTCATATATTTGAATTTAGTACTTACTTTGACTTCAACTTTTAATGCTTAAACTTTTTCCACAGTATGCTGTGAAGGTTTAATAGAATCCCTAAGCTACAAAAGCGTACTGTTTTTCAGGTGCAATGTAACTAAATCACCGTTATAACCATTATATCACCACTACCCAAATAAAGAAGGTGATGGTCAAAGTTATGACTGCTACAATTTCAACAGTTTCTATTCTTCAGTGATATCGTATGGTAATTTGCCTTGGAATTCTAATAGTAGTGACAAACACTGCTACTCCTCGCTGTCTTCCATTCAGCTTTCATGCTACTTTCGCTTTGCCCTGCCAACGACTACGAAATGACAAAGAAAAACGAAAAGACTAAAAGGGGTTTTCAGCTACTCCATACTTTGTCCGGCAATTGCAAACCATGGCACCGCAATACGTTTTGCGTGACTAACGACCAAAAACTGACCAAAAAAAAGACGGAAAGACAAGTATCCAACTACCGCGTACCAGAGACAAGCATAACAAATCGAGACCGAGCCGAGCTAAGTGATACGTAAGTCGGAAAAAACAAAAATACTCTGTGACAAAGAAAGTGGACAGTTGCGAACAACTTTGAGGTCCCCGTGTTATTTCAAGTGTCCACTTTCCTTGTCACCGAGTATTTTTGTTTTTTCCTTCTTAGGTATCACTTAGCTCGGCTCGGTCTCGGTTAGCCCGATTTGGCCGTCGTCGCAGGGGCCTAGAGTTATCGACGGACCCGGAACAGGGTTGACCACAGCAGTACCACGACTAACGACCAAAAACTAACAAAGAAAGACTGTAAACACTAATAAAACGATATCCAACTAATTTGTACTTTGTCCAGCTCTGAATAGCAAACCATAGCAGTACCACGACTAACGACCGAAAACTAACAAAGAAAGACCGTAAACACTAATAGAACTATCCAACTAACTCGTACTTTGTCCAGCTCTCAATAGCAAACCACAGCAGTACCACGACTAACGACCAAAAACTAATAAAGGAAGACCGTAAACACTAAGAGAACTATCCAACTAACTCGTACTTTGTCCAGCTCTGAATAGCAATCCAAAGCAGTACCACGACTAACGACCAAAACTAGCAAAGAAAGACCGTAAACACTAACAGAAGTATCCAACTAACTCGTACTTTGTCCAGCTCTGAACAGCAAACCACAGCAGTACCACGACTAACGACCAAGAATTGACGTAAACACTAATAAAAGTATCCAACTAACTCGTACTTTGTCCAGCTCTGAACAGCAATCCACAGCAGCACCACGACGCGCCGAAGATTGAGTGGCTGAAGAATACGTGCGGACACGAGGGGCAGGCAAGGTGGTCTCCGCTACTCACGACAACGAGATCGCGGCTGCCCACAGTAGCAGCAGAATGTTCTGGCGATCGATGGCGTGTTGGCTGAAGGTCCGAGAGGCGCTGGAGCGACAGAAAGTAGCGCAATCTAATTCAGCAAGCCAGCGAGCGTGGGGCGGCCTCGGTGCACGTGCGAACCGTCTTTTCTGGACTGACGTGCGGCGTTGCCAGTTCGTGGGTCGTTGGATGCCGGAAGCAGGGCTTGGGGCAGCGGTTACAGAAGCAGCCACGTAGATGATGTCTCCATCCCGTTCTGGGATGCGGATCATATTGATGGGGGCTGGGGTCGGTGCCCCCCCGTACCCCACCTCCCTCACCCCCCTCGCCCTTTCCGCCCTGCCTTGGTCGTGGAGACGTGATGTTTACTGAGGTCAGTTGGGTAAACAGTGGGCTTTAAAGGTCTGCAGTCTCAACAAAAAGCCACGAACAGTGTGTTTAAAAATAAAATAAAATACACTATCCGACCGTGCAAAATGCACAGCCAACTTTGTCACAGTTACAGTTTTCAGTGTCACTGAAACCCCTCTAATAGCCAAGGGTAGCCTGATTTCACAGTTCAGTTTGCGTTTCGACACTGAGCAAGAAAAATCGCAGTGCTAGTACATGTAGTACTGTGTAAGAGTAAGGGGCTTAACAATGGTTTTTCTTTTTCTTTTTTTTATATCCGGTGTTGTCTCCCCTCGGTCAACTTATGTAGAATCTGTTGTGTAAGCCATGTATGTTTGTGTCTTAATATTCAGTATAGGTAAATCATGTATGTATGTGTTTGTCTATGGTCGGGCGGTCGGTGGGTCTAGTGGTTAAGAGACCTGTCACCAATGCGAGAGGTCAGAGGTTCGAGTCCCACTCGGGGCAAAGAATTTTTTCCTTCTCGTATGTGGCACTGATCATTCGGGCCGATCGTCGGGGGTTCTCTCCGGGTACTCCGGCTTCCTCCCCCTCTGCTTTGGAAATGTTCAGCCCACCAAATCTGAAAAATAAACGCAATTCTAAATCCCGAAATTTAAATAGCTGAGCTGACCCTTCGCACCACGTGATTGTAATGTGTTTATGTCCAGTGTGTGAGAGAATGCGTGTGATTCACGTCAGCGTGCGTGTTGGGTTCAGTTCGCGGCGCTTTGAGCCGATTCATGAAAATGGCTAAAGCGCCTATACAATACTCATTATTATTATTATTATTATTATTATTATATGTGTTTGTGTAATGTCTGTATGTATACTTGTGTTTGTCTATATGTGTTTGTGTAATGTCTGTATGTATACAAGTTTGTAATATGCAAAAAAAAAAAAAAAAAAAATGGAAATGCATGTAGATGTAACAGGCGTTTGGTGTGGTGTGGTCAGCTGAAAAAAAATTTATTGGGTTTTCATCACCACCTAAAAAAAAAAAAAAAAACGGTCGTTAATTAATTCAATCGTCGCTCATTAGCGATCTTCGGCATCTCGTTCTCTTGTTTTCCTAACAAGAAAGGTTTTGATTAAAAAAAAATCGCAGTGACTAGTCTTCTCGTGCGGCACACAACACCCCGGCGATAGACACTGTAGCGATCTGTCTCGCTGACTGACCAGAAGCACAGTGAGGTCACCGCAAACTCACGCTCTGGTTTTATAAAGGTCTACGAAGCGCCGACAACTCTGCAACTGTGACAGTTGCCCGTATTGTTCACAGTCGCACGAGTCACAGTTAGGAAAAACAACAACAACAACAGCAACAAATGTTTCTGGCTTTTTATTTTAATTGCAGACATTTCGGGCTGCTTTCCCATGGTGTAGCGACACTCTCCTTCCGTAACCTTTTTTTTTATTTTGCTGGGGGAGGAAAGCCGGATAACCCGGAGAGAAACCCCCGATGAGCAGCCCCGTAGCCAGGAAAAACCGGTATCACATATCACAAGCTCGACCTGGGCTCGAACCCACGCTTCATCGCCGTGACAGCGGTGACGCGTTCAGTAGCGCAGCGACTGTGTCCGAAGCGCTACCTGTTAGACCACCGCTCACCCCTTCTTCAAACATGTTTTTCTTCAAATATCGCTTTGTTACTATTTTGTCCCTTGATTTTGTTCATTCTGTCACTGGAATCAGCGCGGCCAAGCCAAGTCATTGAAACCAGTCATGCCATCACCCTTCCCACCCCCTACTTCACCCTGAGTTTTGCTTTCGTTATCGCACGATGTGGAAATTCCCATACAAACTAAGGAACATGTCTGTCATTCATAATTCATGTCTATTTACACGACGTATTGCGCGCGCGCGCGCGCGCACGCACACACACACACACACACACACACACACACACACACACACACACACACACACAGTTCTACTTCCCAGACGCAGATGCCTAGAGCAAGGGAGATAAGTAATTCCTTGCACGCGTGGAATTTACGTTTCCCCGTCTCTCGCCTCCCTTGGCGTTTTCCAGATCAGTGCTGAGTGTCTCTGCCGTGCACACGTTACTGGCGATTTTCTTTGTGCATCTTCAAAGCACGAACAGAAAAAGCAAACGTACAACAGACAGTGTGTGTGTGTGTGTGTGTGTGTGTGTGTGTGTGTGTGTGTGTGTGTGTGTGTGTGTGTGTGTGTGTGTGTGTGTGTGTGTCTGTGTCTGTGTTTGTGTGTGTCTGTGTCTGTGTCTGTGTCTGTGTGTGGTTCCTTGTCATCGGATGATGCGTCTTTATTTCCAATCACGCAGCGGGAGAGGGAAGATAGGAAACCTGCTTTGTTCTCCTCTCTCCTGCGGGTCGCAAACACAGGCTTTCTCAGAGAATCAATGTAAACTGCAGGGGACAGCCAGGGGGTTATCACTCTCACCATTCAAGTTGACAGAATTCGGAAGATTGCCAGGGAAGCAAAGGGCATGTACCACTGAGTATGCCTGAAACAGAGCAAAAGTGCACCTGTGCGTGCGTGCGTGCGTGTGCGTGTGCGTGTGTGTGTGTGTGTGTGTGTGTGTGTGTGTGTGTGTGTGAGTGTGTGTGTGTTCTCTGAAATCGTCACATGCGCGTCCACGGTTGCCCATTAATCGAGTATTTCGTTAATTAATAAGTAATCGCATACACTTATTCTACGTATGCGCAAAATGTCCTCTGATTGCCGTGTAACGGGTGAAACGAACTCGCGGTGCAAAACGGCGACTTCCTTATGATGAGCACGGGTGGGGGTGGGGGTGGGGGGGGGGAAGCGGGGGGCGGGTGATTGTGCTAGTTGTCTGACATGGTCTTGATGCGTGTCCGTGTACATGTGTCCGAGTGTGTTACCGGGTACTATTAAGTTGCTGTTGGTTTCTTTGGCTGGTTGGATTGTTTATTGCTTTGTGTTTTTGTTGATGTTTTGTTTCGTCGGTTTTTGTTTTTTGTTTCGTTTTATTGTTTTCTTTGTTTGATTGGGTTTTGTTTTTGCTTTTTGTTTTTTTGTTGTTGTTGTTTTTGGTTTGTTTGGTTGGTTGGTTGGTTGGTTGTTTTTGGATGGGATGGTTTTTGTTTGTTGTCGATTTGTGTCGTTTGGTTTGTCCGTTTGTTTGCTCGGGAATTTTTTTGTCTGGGTTTTTTGTTGTTGTTGTCTTTTTTCTTCTTCTTTTTTGCACATATCCAAACACACACACACACACACACACACACACACACACACACACACACACACACACACACATCAATCCTTTCAACATTTAACTAGTTTATTTCTGAACTTCTGTTCTGGAATGATTGTTTTACTTCCAATACGCATTAACACTTACGCCACCGAGATTGCTTTACAGCGCTCGACGAACAAAATCAAAGAGCGGCTAGATCAACACCACTAGATCTTCCAATTAACTCTTTGCTCGTATAGTTCGGCATGCAGATGAACGACAGCCGGCAGAGTGTATGAACAGGTGATTATGTAAATATGAAGACTGTGTTTCTCTTTACAAAACTCTGGTTACACAAAAGCCAAAATGGTGGTATACAGTCTAATCTCTTTCTTTGAAGAAAATAGCACTGACTTTTAATGAACACTTTCCGGTCAACGCACAAGAGGGAAAAAGGCTTCCTGTGGATTTTAAACGAAAAGTTCGCCGAATACTGTTTTGTTGGTTGTTTTTGAAACAGATTACCACTGGTTGCTGAACTGAGGCATAAAAATGAGCGACACAACCACAGAATCCACAGTAGGGTGGGATATGAAATGAGTTGGAACAAAAAACTAACAAGCAGAAACTCGAAACTCAAAAATGGAGTAACGTATGCAACGTGGCGGATGCCATGATGACGATGATGGTGGTATGATGATCCCAAAGCTGCCGAATATCACGTGCTGTCCGGTGTAAAAGTAGGTCAGCATAATCCCAGAGGGTGGGACGCCGGCCTACTTGCACGCACACTTGCGGTCACACCGACACGAATCGGGTCCCTGGCAGCCCACTCCGCACTTGCACGAACCTGGAATGATTTCAAAACAGGCAAACTTTTACTTAGAATTATTGCTGAAAGACTGAAAAGGAACTGTGGGCGCTACAGGGTTGAGAACTGTGCTTACATGGGAACGTGATACGCTTTGACGGATACACAAAAGAAAGGAGTTTTTTTTTTAATTATTACTTAGAATTATTGCTGAAAGACCGATAAGGAACTTTGGGCGCTACAGGGTTGAGAACTGCGCTTACATGGGAACGTGATACGCCTTGACGGATACACAAAAGAAAGGAGTTTTTAAAAATATTACTTAGAATTATTGCTGAAAGACCGAAAAGGAACTGTGGGCGCTACAGGGTTGAGAACTGTGCTTACATGGGAACGTGATACGCCTTGACGGATACACAAAAAGAAAGGAGTTTTCAAAATTATTTATCTGCCTTAATAAAATAATGGGGAAAAATGAAATCCAGTCTGCGCAGGGCCAACAGAGTCAGTGGTTTTCATTGATTAAAAATTGGAGTGCTGTCCACTTTTCAAACTTTTTGTTCTTTTGAATTCAGCACTCTGGACTCTGAATTCAGCGACGCGATGAATTCCCTTCCGGTGACGATGCTTTGGAAATGTTCAGCCCAATAAAATTGAAAAGTAAATGCAATTCTAAATTCCGAAATTTAAATAGCTGAGCTGACCCTTCGCACCACGTGATCGTAATGTGTTTATGTCCAGTAGTGTGAGAGAATGCGTGTGATTCACGTGAGCGTGCGTGCTGGGTTCAGTTCGCGGCGCTCTGAGCCGATTCATGAAATTGGGTAAAGCGCCTATACAATACTCATTATTATTATTATTATCATTATTATACCGGACTCTAAACAATAATTACATACATTTGACCTGAACAACCTCCGGTCACATCAGCTTCAGGAAACGGAAAGTAGCTCTGGTATCTTGAATGTCTTTCATTTTGATGAAATTGTACTCAGAATTCGTACTGCCCTCTGACCTCTTCATTTCCATTGTTTCCGGTGTAGATGTTTGTCCGTCTTCCTTGATTTTGACTGATATATAGTTCTGCGCCCTTCGCCTGACCGGATTCGGTATGCGTAATACATATAATACATTATCTCTGTGCTGACGGCCGGGCCTTACGACATAGGAAGTCCATTGTCCGTAGGGACAGAAAATAAATGAGTCTGTTGGGTGGTCAGCGTTAGCTTGTCACAAAGGAACAAAGGTCGTGCAGTTGAATCATATTCAGGCCGTAAATCAGCGGCCCCACCTCAGTGGAAGGTCCGACAACTGCCCCTCCCCCCCCCCCCCCCCCCCCCCCCTATCACACCAGGGAGAGTGTCCACCTGAGCAACTCTGTCCCGTCGGCTTCACTCACGTTAGCCTCTGTACTGACGCGAAACAGGCTAACCGAGACCTGAGCCGAGACAGCTCATAACTAAGAAGGCAAGAACACACACGCTCGGTGACAAGGAAAGTTCTGAACACCTCTGTGGTCAACGTGACATTTCGGTGTGCACAGAAGCAGTGAATTCTGTCGCATTCACCGGCATAGTAAATTTTCAGTCTGTTTCAGAGATTATTGCCTGCGTGAGTTATCTCCCTTGCCGCAGCAGGCATGCATTTTTGGCTCACTTGTGTAACAAAGTGAGTCTATGTAATAACCCTCCGTCGTCTGTCTGTGTGTGTGTGTGTGTGTGTGTGTGTGTGTGTGTGTGTGTGTCTGTCTGTCTGTCTGTCTGTGTGTGTGTGTGTCCGCAGTAAACCTTAACATTGGCATTTTCTCAGAATCTACAAATAGCAGAGGCACCAAACTTGGCACGCTGATAGACAACCATAAGACCTTTCTAATCATACCATATTGATTGACCTTGACCCAAGGTCAAGGCCACTAAAGCTGTCTGTTTGGAAATATTACATTGGCAATTTCTCAGAATCTAGGAAAGCCAGAGATATCAAACTTTGCATGGTGATAGACATTGACAACACCTTTACTGACATAGCTGTATTCAGTGACTTTGAGTCAAGGTGAAGGCCGTACAAGCTGTTTTGCGGAAAACCTTCCAAAACCTTAACATTGGCATTTTCTCAGAAACAATGAATATCAGAGGCACCAAACTTGGTTTGCCGATAGACAGCCATAAGACCTTTCAAAACATATCATATTGATTGACCTTGACCTTTGGTCAAGGTCACTAAAGCTGTCCGTTTGGAACTTTTGCATTGGCATTTCCTCAGAATCCAGAAAAGCAAGAGACATCAAACTTTGCATGATTATAGATATTGACAACATCTTTACAGACATACCTGTATTCAGTGACTTTGAGTCAAGGTCAAGGCCATACAAGCTATTTGCAGAAAAGCTTCCAAAACCTTAACATTGGCATTTTCTCAGAAACAATAAACAGCAGAAACACCAAACCTGGCTTGCTGATAGACAGCAGTAAGACCTCCCAATATATACCATTTTGAATGACCTTGACTGAAGGTCAAGGTCATTAAAGCTGTCTCATTGGAAATTTAAAATTGCCATTTTCTCAGAATCTAGGGGTATAAGAGGCAACAAACTTTGCATGGTGATAGACATTGACAAAACCTGTACTGGCATACTTGTATTCAATATCCTTGAGTCAAGGTCAAGGCCATTCAAGACGTTTTGCGGAAACTTTAACATTAGCATTTTCTTGGAAACAACAAACAGCAGAGGCACCAAACAAAGCACAATGATAGACAGAAATGAGACCTATGCAGACATACCCTTTTGAATGACCTTGACTCAAGGTCAAGGTCATTACAGCTGTCTGTTGTGAAATTTTACATTTCCATCTGTAAGGAAACTAGAAAACTAGAGCTATCAAACTTGGCGTAATGATAGTCATTGATAAGCTCTTACAGATCTCATTCGAATGACCTTGACCCAAGGTCAAGGTCATACAAGCTGTCCTGGGAAAACTGTTATATTGCCATTATCCGTTTTCTTAGGAACTGTGAACACGAGAGACACATTACTTCAGGATAGATAGTGATAAGAACTTTACAGACACTCTTTTGAATGACATTGACCCATCTCACAAGTGAGCCAAGGAGGCTTTGCTCCTCTAGTTTTTTTTCGTGGCAATGCACAGAGTTGTCACCGAGCGGTTTCCCCCCCCCCCCCCCCCTTAGGTATTAGTTGTCTCGGCTCAGGTCTCGGTTAGCCTGACGTCAGTGCAGGGGTGGGTGGGTGTTTGGGGGTTTAACGTCCTTTTCCACCACATAGGGTGATATCAAAGACGGGGCAACGATGAAAAAGCCAGCACGACTGGAAGTGCAACGCTCTACCATTCGACCACCCCGGCTCCCCTGACGTCAGTGCAGGGGCTAACTTCAGTGAAGCCAATGGGACAGAGTTGCCACCGGAGTAGTCTAAAGAATACAGGTTACGCGACGGTAATACTGAGATTTCAGGGGCATGCAGCAACAATTCCGCCAAACACAGTACAGGATGTTCGCCCCTTTTTAAATTTGTGTGCAGAGTAAAAATGGCAATCTGGGGCTATTTGTTGGCTTTGTAAATAAGTTTCATGTTTGGTAATAGTTACTGAAAACAGTGCAAAATGAGCCTGGCATGTGGATTATTTGTATTTATGCACGGCTGGCACAAGAACTGGCAGACGACAGAGGAATGCGGGGGTAGAAGTAATATTTGCATCCGACCTACCGCCACGGGCCGTAATTGTTCAGTATTCTGAACAAGCTGGAGTCCGCAACACCGGAACACTACTGATTTCACCAGATAATAATAATAATAATAATGAGTACTGTATAGGCGCTTTACCCAATTTCATGAATTGGCTCAAAGCGCCGCGAACTGAACCCAACACGCACGCTCACGTGAATCATACGCATTCTCTCACACAGTGGACATAAACACATTACAATCACGTGGTGCGAAGGCTCAGCTCAGCTATTTAAATTTCGGATTTTTTTTTTTATTGCATTTATTTTCAAACTTGGTGGGCTGAACATTTCCAAAGCAGAGGGGGAGGAAGCCGGAGTACCCGGAGAGAACCCCCGACGATCGGCCCGAATGAACGGTGCCACATACGAGAAGGGAGAATTATGTGCCCTGAGTGGGACTCGATCCCCTGGCCTCTCGCATTGGTGACAAGTCTCTTAACCACTAGACCACCGATCGCCCCCCCCCCCCCCCGGTCGCAGCATATAAAATAAATAAACTAATACTGATGCTGAATTGATCAGTGGTGTAGTATTTTAGAGGGCATTGTACTTCAGGAACACGGCCTCCCGCGACCCTGGGCACTGTCGCCGGGCCCTACCCGACGAATAACTGCCTTATTCTCCTTTCACACACACACACACACACACACACACACACACACACACACACACACACACACACACTATGGCTGTCGACACTCCCGCACTGTCAAAACACATTGTTTGGTAGTGGTGTAAACGCGGCATATGAGTACCGAGGACGGCCCTCCCTCACCACAAAGAAAAGAGGCTGACGTCCTCTGGATACTACGCTATATTCCGTTTTCTTGGTTGCACGTGTTCAGTTCAAAAGAAAAGGGGGTGAGCGGTGGTCTAGTAAGTAGGGCGTCGGACTTCGCCGCTGTGCAGCTGAACGGCCGTCACCACCGTCACGGCGATGAAGCGTGGGTTCGAGCCCAGGTCGAGCTTGTGATATGTGATACCGGTTTTTCCTGGCTACCGGGCTGCTCATCGGGGGTTTCTCTCCGGGTTATCCAGCTTTCCTCCCCCCCCCCCCCCAGCTGAATTGAAAAACAGGATAGGTGTTGGGTGGCGCTGCAGCGCGGCGACGTGCTTGCCCCGGGGGAAGCAGCCCGAATTTCCCGAAAGGGATTTTTTTAAAAAGTAGTATAAAACATTTTTTTTAACAGTTAAAAACTTACCTGCCGTGCATTTGCACGGGTCGGAACATTTCTGGCATTTGCAGTCGTCCTTGCACTCGCACTTGCCGGCACAGCCGCACGGGTCACTCTTACACTGGTCAGTGCATCCAGCACCTGCCACAACAAAGAAAGAAATGAACGATAAGTGTACCCCCCCAAAAAAAATTAAAATTCATGTTCAAACTCTACAGAGGAAAAAAATTCTACTTCAGCTTCCATTTTTCAAGTCTATCAGGTAAGTAGGGGAATTTATCGTTTTGAGTTAAATATTGTCGTGTTCAGTATTCTGACATACTTTTGTAATTTTATATTAAGAACTTTAACTACTGTTTATGGTTTAAACATTTTTATTCATTGACGGCGGATCACCGTCAAGCAGTAAACAGTATTACGTTGAAAGAGAGCACAACAAGTAAAAACTTATGTACGTGCTCATCTAAACCAGTTTACATAAAAGCATGGCAGAGAAATTGGCGTGGAAAAACTGGATTGAAATGTGAAGACGTAAAAAAAAATTTTTAACGCAGAAAGGAAAGAAGAAAGAGCATATCAAACTTTACTGCAAGTGGTGGTGGCAACAGCCCGTCTGCGTGGACACACGTTTAGGAATTTAAATGGCGAAGCGGCCCGATAAGTCAATACGGTTTGGGAAAGGTTTGTATTTTGATATAGAGATTGGGTGGGGTTTCCTCGGCATTGAAGTCATACGGTAGTAAAGCTATTGTAAAGCTACGTGCATGATGAAACAGGAGGAACTTTATTAAGTAATGGGATGCGTCTTCTACTTTGTAACCACAACGGTCGTCAGACAAATGTCACTTACTATTTATGCAGTTATTTATTACCTTTACTACCAGAGCGCGTGTGGGGGAGCCGGGTTGGCCGAACGGTAGAGCGTTGGACTTCTAATGGTCGTGAGTTCGTATCCCGGCTGGGGCCAAATATTTGTGCTGGCTTTTTCATCGTTGCCCCGTCTTTGATATCACCCTTACGTGGTGGAAAAGGACGTTAAACCCCCAGACACCCACCCACCCTCTGAGCACGTGCGAGTCTAAAGACAATTTTCTCTTTTATAACTTAAAGTGAACAGAGGGTGGGTGGGTGTTTGGGGGTTTAACGTCCTTTTCCACCACATAGGGTGATATCAAAGACGGGGCAACGATGAAAAAGCCAGCACAAATATTTGGCCCCAGCGGGGATCGAACTCACGACCCGAGCAAGTGAACAGACAATAAAGTATTATCATAGTGAATTTGATTTTGTTATGAGTTTGTTAATACTTTCACACCAGTGCTGCCGGCCTGTCTATGCCGCAGTCACTGAGCAGCGAACGTAGAAACTAGATTTTTTTAGATTAACATGTAGCCGTCAGTATCACTAGTGTGTATTCTGCTCGATATATATATATGCTGATCATTACTAAATTTCCGGAGTGTCCATGCTCACGCTCCTCACATCATTCCCTTCCTTGAAGTTGAACCTTCCCGCAGTCTCATTGTTAGTCCGTTTCCTCCCTCGTAAATCAGTATAAATAAGGCGCCGAAGCCGCAACAGGCTGCGAGACTGGCCCGGTGAACATCCTCTCACCCAGCACGGTAAAGCCCCCTGGCACGGGTAGATTTATCGATCCGGCGTTTGTCTGCGTCAGTGCACGCGTGTTCTACCGTGACTGACTGACAGGCCGCCTAGTCGACCCGGTGCCCCGCATTTTGTCGCGCCGCTGATGATGACAAAGTTCAGTCTGACTGCCCAGTGACAGTGCGCTGGCAGTGCAGTCGATATTATATCGGACTGTGTTTACTCACTAGTGTCAATGACCACTATGGCAGTGACCGACAACTTGAAAATACAACTGCGGAAATAAACAGTCGATGCGGCCGTGTTGCCGCACAGTATTTGGCGTTGGGCATATCCGATGATTATACGTTGGCACCTACACATCAGTACGTACCACAGGCACACGTATTTCTGAGATTTGTTCACAGCTACTGTTTAAGTACATGGATTCAGTGTAGCAGAGCGTGTGTGCGAGAAAGGCAGGGAATACTTATACACCGAGGGCGCCTGTATACTACTGAACTCACAGTGATTAAGCCTACATACGACCCGATTTCTAGGCCATAGGACTGACTATATGACTTACCGTATTTTGCAGACTCTGCTGAAGACATGGTGAATATCTGAACCGCTTCGCTTAGGTGAGAAATTGAGTCCTGAAAGATCGCGCGTTGCTGTTGTCGCCAACTGATGTCACTGCGCCCCAGCCACACGCGCGAACGTATTTTATGTTTATCTTGTTTTGCACACGTTACATACATTCATTAAACGGCGCGCAGTTTTGCGCACGGTGTTAGCAGACGCCCGCTGTTTTGCACACGGCACTGCACTGACGTTAGGCGATAGGAAATTTCCAGCTCGTCTCTTTCACACGTAGCCTCTCTCCAACCTCCCCTCCCCCCTCCCGGCGTCTCACGATCGAGTCGAGGCTATTGTCGCCGGGTGATGCGACAGCACACACACACACACACACACACACACACACACACGGTGACCCGACCGGCGGACACACACACGCACACACACACACTGACACCGTGGTACACACACACACACACACACACACACACACAGTGACACCGTCTGTAATGCTGGCTCTAAGCCAAAAGAAGCGTACTCGACTGATGACGCGGCGACGAGGCCGTAAACACCCGAGTGACCTTTACTGCACTCCGGTGCTGTCAAACACATTTTTATGCCAGTAAATGCATAGGGTGGGTGGGTGGGTGTTTGGGGGTTTAACGTCTTTTTCCACCACGTAGGGTGATATCAAACACGGGGCAACGAAGAAATAGCCAGCACAAATATTTGGCCCCAGCCGGGATACGAACTCACGACCCGCCCGAGCATTAGAAGTCCAACGCTCTACCATTCGACCACCCCCGGCCGGCTCCCCAGTAAATGCATAGATCTGCAAGGAGAATAGTCATGCTTCGCTGTGCATCTTCCGTCTCCACTGACATGCCAGGGCGGCTTTCGTCTCTGCTATACACTGACTCCTATTTGGTTTACACAAGTTTATGGATTGCAGTACGGAACATAATATAACTGTACAAATAATGAGCATAAACAAGCAAAGCTTACAGTACTGCTTATGGAGAGACAAGCACAGTAGTAACAGTATTGCAATGGCAGACTATATTAATCTTTAAATCTGATCAGTTAATACTACAGGAGAGAGAGAGAGAAACTGAAATTGAAATAACTTAATTTGAAAACCGGTGGAAGTTTTGACCGGTCTTGCAACCAATTTTTTAACTTGCCGTTTTGAAAAACAAACAAACAAACAAATACACTGAACAAAAACAACAAACCGATCGAACATACTTAAACTGGAACACGAAGCTTTACACACACACACACACACACAGAGTCACCGCGTGCATGAACTAGCAGAGAGAAGAGAGAGTCCTGTTTCCCATCGGACAAGTTCTAAACTGACAATTTTACTTATATTACACGCACACTGTAAGTGATCAGTTCTCACTTTTACCGTTCACTTGTGACTGCCGTGACCTTCACACGCTATCTTGTACAAAAACCTCGACACGATGTTACGAGACTCTGTCGACCCCGTTTATTCTGCGTAGTTCCCCCACTGACTTCACTTTTTGTTCTCTAGCGAACCAGTCTTGGTACATACAGCTGTTTGCTTCTTCTGTGCCTGACGTACCTCGGATAACATGGCCGACGTCGTGAAAGGTAGGCTCGATAACTTACGTTGTATTATGTGCATGCTTTAAAGTCCTTCTGTCGCTAGATCCTGTATGGTATGCGGCGTTAAGCCCTAAAACCTCACCTTTTGTATGGCGGTATGTTTCGCAAGTCATGCTACAGTCAGAAAGTGAAGCAGACAGTCAGTGAAGCGAAGTTATTAGTTGTACAGTACACACTGATCTTGATATGCGCTATTATCACCTCAGAGAGTCGTTTCCTGCATAATTTGCATCGGCATGCATAATTAATAGCGTAAGGTGTATTTATCAGATCAATTTCATAGCTTTCACTGAGGGAGTTTTCTTGAGGCAATACATTCTGGAATAATGCCAGGTAGCAGGCTAACGTTAATCTAAGGCGTAAGATTATGATTACAACTCTGTAGCTGTGACACCGCAGCCACTACACGCATCTAGAAATACATGTGTAACTTTCGCAGTCTTTCTACCACGAGTTTCAAGGTTTTCTCTGAGCCTATCGGCAACTGACATACATCGACATGGTAAGAGGAAGGTAGTTGACGACTGACTAGGTTTTGTATTGTCCTACTGTCAACTCACTGCTGTGGATTGTGCATGTGATCGTGTGCATGTAATAGGGTGAAGTCACATGTAGTCACATGTCACGTTGAGGACAAGTGTATAATTACGTGTCAGTGTTCATTGTTATCTCGTTATCTGGGTTGAATCATGCGGCGTGTCGGCTTCCATTTTGACTGCTGCATGTTTTCAGTAATGTCGTCACCTGATGTAATTGGATTTCGGTTATCATGGTCGTTGTTGGGTCTGCGTGCTAACATCGCAGCGTCACACACGCGCACACATGCACGTAGGCACGTTTACACACGTTCTGACGCGTGCGCACACACGCACACACACGCATACACACAGACACACCGTTACACGCACGCACACGCACATACGCGCGCACACATTCGCGCACTGACACTGGCGCGCGCGCGCACACACACCGTGACACACACCATGACACACACCATGACACACACCGTGACACACACCATGACACACACACACACACACACTTGCACTCATAATCACACACACACACACACACACACACACACACACACTCATAATATCTCTCTCTCTCTCACACACACACACACACTTGCACTCATAATCTCTCTCTCTCTCTCTCTCTCTCTCTCTCTCTCTCTCTCTCACACACACACACACACACACACACACAGATTCAGTCGGCAGCACACTAAACACGGACGGAAGTGTTTAGTAGCGATGATGTACATGCACTGAAACCATCATGATTTGACGTTTAAAACAGTCTTGTGCACAACAACGCCACAGTTTACCGCGACTCCTGAATGTAACCTACGACCTCCCGATAACACCCGTGTAGACACCGTAAACCGGCTGGTCGCTCGATCAACTTGAAACTGATGGCCTGACCTCGACCTAGGATGCCACCGTAACCACTAACCTGGCTGTTTGTCGAACCCAGTGGCCGGCTCTTACGCTCTTAAGAGATGTGCATAGTGTGCCTCTGGGTTTTCAGCAAGTTAAGTCCCCACTATACTACGACACTGTCGTTTGAAAATAATTTCATTTCGCAAAGAACCCTGTGCAGGTGCATGTTGCGCTGTTGCGCCCTTACAGTGATGTCGTTACTGTGAAACTCTGCTGCACATTTTTACAAAGATTTTTCTTTTCTTTTTCTTTTTCTTTTCTTTTCTTTTTTCCTCCCTTCTTTTCTTTTTTCCTCCTAACCGGCCCCCGTAGTGTAGTGGTTAACACTTCGGACCATGGACCGGGAGACCCGGGTTCGAATCCCAGCCGAGACAAGCGGGATTTTTCCTACCTAGGTCGGCTCCTACCCAGAGCGGGTGTGCTATGGGCCCAATGGGGAGGCTGTTGCCACACAGCCGAGCTTCACCCACTTCACGGGTGCGACTTTGGGGGTGCTTCCCTTGGTATGACACGTCTTATGATGTGGTTGATTACACGGCCGGCACCGCAGGTGCCGTAGTTCCCGGGCCTGGTGAACGCCGGGATATTTATGACAGGAAGCGTGGAATGCGGCCCTGTCCCGCAGTCCCAAACCACATGGACCTCCATAGCATCATCTTACCATCATCCTCATCTCCATCATCATGCATAATAAAAATTGTCCCAGCCTTCGAGCTCTCCGTGGATTCCACCCATGACCTGGGAGGAACACCACTGGAGCTGGCAAAAAGAGTTGGGGCAGCCAAAAAAAAAAAAAAAAATTTAAAAGATTTTTCTTTTCTTTTCTTTTTTCCTCCCTTTTCTCAGGGTTCCTCTCTCTCTCTCTCTCTCTCTCTCTCTCTCTCTGTAGTATTAGCAACGGCAAGTTTGTAAACTGGCGATAAATAAAGTTTCATCATCATCATCATCATCATCTCTCTCTCTCTCTCCTACAGACATGCTGAAAAACTTAGTGTGTGGGGGGGGGGGGGGCGGCGCTGTTTTCTTTCCAGTCGTGCAATTAAAACCACAAGTGCTCCGGCCCCAGGGGTGGGTGGGTGGGTGTTTGGGAGTTTAACGTCCTTTTCCCACAACATAAGGGTGATATCAAAGACGGGGCAACGAGAAAAAGGCCAGCACAAATATTTGGCCCCAGCCGGGAGTTCCGGCCCCAATTCCTAAAGAGTAACGCCGAATGGTAGAGCGTTAGACTCTCAATGCTCGGGTCGTGAGTTCGAGTCCCGGCTTGGGCCAAATATTTGTGCTGGCTTTTTCTTCGTTGCCCCGTCTTTGATATCACCCGTATGTGGTGGAAAAGGACGTTAAACTCCAAAACACCCACCCACCTACCCTCGTTGCCCCGTCTCTGATAGTCACCTTACTGGCGTGGTGGAAAACGACGTTGAACTCTCAAACACCTACCCACCCCTAAAGAAAGTGTTCTCGAATGATTTTGATCTTTAAGGTCGTGTACGTTTTGCCTGTTTTCAGTGCAGTGTTGTGCCTCGGACGCCAAATCCCACAAGCTGTGCCAGAAGTGCATGCACAGCTGTTCGTGCTCCAACTCCGGATGTGCCTGTGCCCAGATCACCAAGGACAGCCTCACTGCCGTTCCTTGTTCGGGTCAGTATGTGTAGCGATTTGCTCCTGTCTTATCGGTCCTGTCAAATTTTCTGACTTGATAATGTTTCGCTGGTGGTAACACGTAGGCAGTGTGTATCACGTGTACAGTAATCTATAACGATGCGACCAGAACTTCTGAATACAGATGTTGCACAGGGGCGTAGGAACCACGGGGGCCCTGGGGGCCAGGCCCCCGTTCGATTTTTGGAAGGGGGGGCCCGAATATCTTTGGGCCCCCCTTGCTTTTGATAAGAGGAGAGGGGGCCCACCACTGGTCGCAGGACACAATCCTTGGTAGTCAAAACACACACACACACACACACACACACACACACACACACACACACACACACACACACACACACAAATCCCCCCCCCCTTTTTCACCCCGGCCGTATGGCTCGCCCGACTTAGTGGGCCCCCCCCTTCCACTCAGCATCTTCCTACGCGCCTGTTGCAGCCAATGAATCTCAAGTTGTTCAAATCAGACCTTGTCAGATCAAGTGTCAAAGCACAGTTAGGTGCCGTTTTGTTTTGTTTTTTTTGTTTTTGGGGGGTTTTTTGTTGTTTGTTTTGTTGTTGTTTGTTTGTTTGTTTGTTGTTTTTTTTGGTTTTTGTTTTTTGGTGGGGTTTTTTTTTGGTGGTTTTGTTTTGTTTTGTTTTGTTTTGTTTGTTTGTTGTTGTTGGGGTTTTGTTTTGTTTTTTGTTTGGTTTGTTGGTTTTGTTGTCGTTTAGTTTTTTGTTTTTTTTCTTTTTCTTTTTTTTTCTTTTTTTCTTTTTTTTTTGGGGGGGGGGGGGGAGGTGCACTCCCTCCATATCATTAAACGAGTTTTGTGAAATTTTCACTTGCGTTTATTTTTGGGGGAAAGGTCAATGTTTCTGACGAAATATGCATGCACCCCTAGATTCGTGTGTTCTCTTTCACCATTGGGCATAGTTTCACTGGTTAGACCAACCAGAAAGGTGCTCAGTATTAGGCGTAACTCGACTATGCCGAATCAACACACTTTGAAACCACAATTTCTGAACTCTTTCCATGCAAGGAAGAGTTACATCCCTCAATAGGGGTGTTCGGTTTTACCGGTTTTCCGGTTAAAATCGGTCCGACTTTCTCACGGTTCGGTAAACCGGTTTGGCCTTAAAAAACCGGAAACCGCGGTTTTTCTAAGGGACATCACTCGTCGTTTTTCAGCCCGTTACAAGACACCCTCCTCCTCCCCCTCCTCCTTATCATCATCATCATGTTGTTGTTGTTGTTGTGGTTGTTGTTGTTGGCTGAACAGGGAAACCGGGGTGGCCGAATGGTAGAGCGTTGGACTTCCAACTTTCGGGTCGTGAGTTCAAATCCCAGCTAGGGCCAAATATTTGTGCTGGCTTTTTCATCGTTGCCTCGTCTTTGATATCATCCCTATGTGGTGGAAAAGGACGTTAAACTCCCAAACACCCACCCACCCACCCTTGTTGGCTGAACATTTCCAACGCAAGGGTACAGGAAGCCGGAGTACTAGGAGACCCCCTCCCTTCCCCCTTCCATCTCTTGGGGAAACGTTAGAAACAATAGATGACGTATACATAGCCGGTTAACCGGTTTTAAACCTCGGTTTTCTATTGGAAAAACCGGTTAAAAACCGGTTTGAGAAATCGTACCGGTTCCACCCTCTATCCCTCAACGGTTGGTCCATGTTACCGGGTGGGACCGGTGTATTTCTTTGAACCTTTTATTTTTAATATAAGAAAAACAAGGTCGTAGCAGCTCAGCTAGATATGCATGGGCGCGAAGTTACTTACAAACCCTTATTCCAGTAAACTCGTCTTTTAATCTCTCTATGCTAAGGTCCCCATTTGGGCACTCGAGGTTAGCGGTTTCCGGTTCGAAAACATACAGACCCTTATTCCAATGAACTCGACTTTAACTCTCTCTATTCGTAAGTCCCCATTTCTGGCCTGCACGTTCACGACACTTGGCTGCAGAGGTCTGATTCATGAGATCGCCAGCTTTCTATTTTTGTTCTCAGTCTCTAAACTGAGGAACCGCATATAGCGCTAGCAAAACGGGTTTCTACCGGTCAAAGGGAAGCAACCATCTGCTAGTATGCTACTGGGAAAGATAACTCTCAGCGTAATTAATGAAAGCGGCGCCCTCGCGATGGACAGCACAAGTTAGATCACAAACCGTCCACTCATCCTGTAGTTCTCGAATGTATTTTGACCTCAGATAGAGAAGTCATTGCGCCTACACTGACTCTCATTCCCAGTCACAGAGCTGAAATCTTGCGAGTCCGTCTTACATTTGTCCATCTCTAATTACGACCGGCATATGTTTTGTATTAACGGTCATAGATACGCGGCTGATGTGAATGACGCGTCAGTTGACCCTGGCGTGCCGTATGACAGACAAGTCCATAATACACTGGCCATAATGTAACCTGAACTATCTATAGGATGGGTCTAGAGAGGTCAATGTCTGTGATTTGTAACTGAGAGGAATGGGTGATGAAAGCGAGGTTACTGATAAAACTTGACCTTTCTCCTGACCTCTCGGCCGTCTCACCCGCTGGGCCCGCATGTAAAAGTCGGGGTTTTGGAGTTTAGCCCCGGGTTAGAGTCTAACCTCGAACTAAACTAGCTCTAGGGTTAAATTTTTTTGTTGTTTGTTGTTTTCAATCCGGAAGTGGGTCCATTCCAGCAAAGTGCCTATGCCGTTATAGAAGGATTTTTGTCTTTCTTTCTTCGCTTCATTTTTTGATTTAATTTTGTTTTGGGATTTCTTTTGTCCTAGTCTAGGTTAGGCCCGTAGCAGTGTATTTCCTCAGAAAGCGAGGAAACTGGAGAGATTACTGAGAGATGGGGTGGAGTGCAAATGGGCTTTTCCAAGCGCAGAGATGTTGTCTTGAAGTGAACTGACCTCCTCAGAAAGATCCCAAACTACCCCTAGACTTCTCTGTGTGTGTGTGTGTGTGTGTGTGTGTGTGTGTGTGTGTGTGTGTGTGTGTGTGTGTGTGTGTCAGTGCGTGTGTGTGTGTGTGTGTGAGAGAGAGAGAGAGAGAGAGACAGACAGACAGAGACGGGCCAAGAGAAAGAGACAGACAGACACAAACAGACAGACACAAAGAGAGGATACACATGACTCCGTAAAATAAGTTAAAAGTATCAATTGTGAGAGACAGACAGAAGCAGAGACAGAGGCAGAGACAGAGACGGGCCAAGGGAAAGAGACAGACAGACAGACAAAAAGAGAAAATACACACGACTCCGTAAAATAAATTCAGAGTATGGATACTCTGAACTATCAATTAATCAAGATCCATGTACGTGTGTATGTGTGTGAGAATTGTCCTTTGTCCTACTTCTCTGTGAAACGACCGATACTTGTCTGTCTGTCTGTTCGTTCCTTAGTCCCGCGTTTGATGAAAACATGTCAATTGTTCACGACAGGGGTTGATGTGAAGAGCGACTGTGAAACGTCGTGTCGATGTGCTCCCTCCTGCCCGTGTTACAAGACAGGCTGCTCCGCTGATCGCGTCTCCCTCGCCATGTGTGCAGGTCAGTATACAGCACAAAACAGTTCCCACTGTTGACATCTTTGAAATCAGGTTTCATAAATATCTTGCCACTCTGCGGGTGTGTGGGGGGGGGGGGAGGGGGGATAAGGGGACACGGGTAAGGGGAGGGGTAGTGTGTGTGTGTGTGGGGGGGGGGGGGACTAGGGTTATGCCAAAACTGGTTGCGGGTGGGTGGGGTGGGTGGGTGGGTGGGTGTTTGGGGGTTTAACGTCCTTTTTCACCACATAGGGTGATATCAAAGACGGGGCAACGATGAAAAAGCCAGCACAAATATTTGGCCCCAGCCGGGATCGAACTCACGACCCGAGCATTAGAAGTCCAACGCTCTACCATTCGACCACCCCGGCTCCCCAAAACTGGTTGCACTAAAATAAAGATTGCGAAGGAGGTGGGTGGGTGGTTGTCTGAGACTTTAACGTCATTTTCCACCACATAAGTGTGATATCAAAGACGGGGCAACGAGAAAAAGGCCAGCACAAATATCTGGCCCGAGTCGAGATTCGAACTCACGACCCGAGAACTGAAAATCCATTCGGCTATCCCAGCTCCCCTAAAGATTGCGCGGCAATTTTGACGTGAGGCCCACGGGACTGAATCGAACTCACGACCATTCGGTGTCACGCTGTGTCACTTCCACTGGATTGTTTGCGGGTTTAACGTTCTTTTCCCGCCAAATAACTGTGATACCAGAGACGGGACAACAGGAAAATGTTTGGCTCCAAGTCCAAAGCGAGATTCAACCGAAAAGAGAGGTTCAGGAATTTAAGATTCGCAACTTAGGCGCTTTTTATCGACTGACAGTTTCATTATAGACGTATTGCTCGGCTGAACAGAAATGGAAAGGGTTTTGTCAGTAGCTGTGTGTCTGTGGTAGGGTCGAATTTCTGAGTGT